>CM050167.1:26531251-26583751 GCA_027410445.1 Discoglossus pictus
TTGAATGCCTAATGATGTTCTTCTACGGTCTCAGATTTATCAGAAATATATATTTTCTCATCATATAGTTATCTTTTAAGTACCAAACAAACCTCAAGAGGGTTCGCAGAGACTTGTTCTATTATGGGCAGAGAACAGACAGGGCTAAATATATATTTTTTGGCTGAGTTAGTTACTGTTGGGCACGTAGATTGTGATGTCACGGGTGTCTGGCCAAATCTCCACTGAAGATATTTTGGCATCAAGGAAGACTTCTCAAAAGGCATCAAGGGCCCACAATGCATTGCAGGTGAAAGAGTTAATGGGGTTTATGCTTATAAAGCGTGTGTTTGTCAGCGCAATATATCAGTTTTAGTGATGTAATACTACGAATCTTCTATGCACAACTGCCTTCTCCATCATCCCAGCATCTCCTATAAACATGTCCATCCTTGGAGGGGGTGCAGTTGTGTTCAATTTGTTTCTAGCAGTTCCATATGTTACATGCTGTGAGAGAGTCTGTACCAGCCTCAGCATGCACCATCTCATATATAACTGGGCAAATTCATCATACCGGCGCCAATGCTTTGGGGTGTTCAAAACATCATTAACTCTTTCAATGAAACAGCGCTAGATCTCTGCAAAAGGTTAGCAGTTTTCAGTGGATCAGTGACTGAATATTAAAACAGGAACATGTTTTTTGTAAAGAAATGTGTTAGTAGCAGAATAAAAGTATTTTGATCTTTAGTCAGACCTTAACTAGAAAACTATGTCCATTTCGGGAGATTTTATCTCCAAAAGAATATTAATATTCCGCTATAATAGTTATTAGCTTGTGAGTAATGCCTGCGTAGTGCGTTCTGCGCGGGCGTTGCTCAACAAGCTACTAACACTAAATTGGGGCAATCGCGCAACCGTGCATACGCAAAAAAATGTCTTAAATGTGTAGTTGTGTCCTATTTTCGCGGTAGTGATATGTCCGCGCATGAGCCTTTGAGGCGGCAGGTGAGCCAGGGAGAGAGAGAGAGAGAGAGAGAGGAAGGGAGAGAGAGAGAGGGAGGGAAGAGGAGAGAGAGGGGAAAGACAGGAGAGGGAGAGAGGGGAGAGGGAGGGAGAGAGATGGAGGGAGGGAGAGAGAGAAGGGAGAGAGAGACGGGGAAGGAGAGAGAGAGGGAAGAAGCAGAGGCAGAGAGAGAAAGGGAGGGACAGAAAGAGAGGGAGTGAGAGAAAGAGAGAGGGGGTAGGATAGAACAAACAATTGAAGATAATATATGATACCGTCATTTATGACGGGCAAGTTACTAGTTTGACGGCAATTAAAATGGTGCATGGTCTAAAAGGCAAAACTTACAAGGAAAGAGTGGAGTGAATGTGTCGAGCTCAGAAGACAGAAAGGAGAGGGGTGATATGATAGAAAGTGTCAAATATATAAAAGGATTTATTCAAATTTAGGGAGGAAGTATCTTCTAGTAAAAGCAGAATGTAAGAACAAGAGGTCATGATTGGAAGAGGATAAGTGAATAGGATAAATACAGTGAAGGAAAATAGCCATCTCATGCTTTATGCATAAAATCATTCAGAGGAACAACGTTTGGGTATTTTAATCTCAAAAACAGAGCCCTGCATTCTTTTGCAATGTGTTAAGAAGGTATTTGCCCTTAACTTAAAGATAGATAGACAGACAGACAGACAGACAGACAGATAGATAGATAGATAGATAGATAGATAGATAGATAGATAGAAGTGCAATGGAAGGAGACGTGTGAACAATAGATAGCTTTGCTATACTGTTTTTCTGTAGGCAATCTTGGGAAATGTGCTTTACCATTGCTTTATCTGGGGTACGTTTTTTTTATATAATATTATTTAATTAATATTATTGTGCATGGGAGCCACTTCAGGTCTACTTGCATGACCAGCTCACTGACCCGCTCCTTAAAAGTGAGACACCTCATTGAGATTACGTAGTTTGTGCTTTGGATTAAGACCTGCGATCCAGCTGGTGTCCTATTTATCCAGTGCACGCAAACTTCCACTTGCACCAGCTCGCTTACACAGTAGCCATAATAACACTGACCCCTGGTCACATCTCTCCACTTACAGGATCAACCCCTCACAACAGATGTTCAGACAGCTCTGACCGTGCTGGGTCACTTCCAGAACTCAACATTTCTACAAGAAATGCCAAGCCCTCTGCAGCAAAAGAACAAGTGGCATGGCAAGTGGTGGTGTGATATTCTAACAACATCTCATACCATAACCCCTGATGTTTCACATGGCCAATAAGGGACACATATTAAAAAAAAATAACACACAAGTAGTGTGACCACCATTGTGTACAATGGGTATACAAACGTATGCGCCATATTGACATATATCCAGTAGACACACTTCCATAATTCGGACTAAAGGAACCAGTAAATGTGATATGGTCAGGGGTGGGAAATTGGGTTTTGCCCTTAAATGTGGGACATTATATCAAGGGACTAAGACTAATAGGAATACGGAAATTCTCCTTGAGAAGAGGGACACTGCCTCTAAAAGGTGGACAGTTTGGAGATACTAAGGAGCTAGAACATGGCATATGAGAATTTCTAGGAACTACGCACGTAAAAAACATACTATGGGAAAATAAATTCTGCTTCAGACATTTGTGTCGAGATAAAGCAACATTTGATGGAAAGACTGGACAAATGACAAGGAATAGATAACGCAATGTTTTTTTGGTGTCACAGGTGTGGATGCCTGGACAATAGAGACCAAGATTCACCAATAATCATATCTGTCAATGCAAATAGATTTATTTCTCAGTGTTGTCAGTGTTGGAGCTAGTTAGTAAATGGAGGGTCCCGAAGCTAAATCGGTGCGTGGAGGGGTCAAAAATACTTGTTGGCACTCAGATCAATCCTAGGGTAATCAGATCTTCTTCCCCCTAATAAAGTAAGAGACCCCCTTTATTCCAGGTAGAAGGGTCCCTACTCTGTTGTGCTGCACCAGCACTAGCTCACATTATTCCATGGCACTTCACCAGTAACAAGGCTGTCTGTTGCCCCTAAAAGTGTGCCGCCTTAGGCATGGGCTTTGCTAGCATTGGGCAGAAATGCACCGCTGTTCTTATAGAACACAAATATCAGGGCTGCATTGAACCACTTTGCAGCTGCATAGTAAATTTGGGCCGAGACTTGTCTATTCTGTCTCTCAAGAACCCATAAATAATATGCATGTTCTCTCCGTCATCTAAAACACAATTGTATAAGAGTCTAAAAGCAGAAAGTATCATCCTCGAGATATTTCCATCCTGAGCAACTCCGTGTATAGTACATAAATGGCAGAAATATTTATATTTATAAGGCAAATAAATAATTCTAGTGCAACAATACAAGTAGATGTCTCGTGTAATAGAACCAAATTATACCTCTTATAATAGAACAGAATAAAAGTAAAGATTGATACACAAGTCTGGGTGACAATTAAGAGTATAAAAGCGGATAAATACAAAACTATGGAAGTTTCCACTACAGAATAATTAGATATAATAGTTAATAGATTAAAAGGATATGAAAGGTTCAGTGTTTTTAATATTAAAATAAAACGTTTATTTGTATATTTAAACATCATTTTATTAACAAGTGCTTAAAAGCTCTGTTTTTACACACTGAAACCTTCCAAATAGTCTCTACAAAAGTATGTCCCAGCAGCTAATGCACTCAGTGTTTCTATTGGTACTAGATGTACTAGCCAATCAAAGACTTTCTCTTCAGCATTTTTTTAAATTGCTGGTGAGAGATAATTGTGATTGGTTAGTACATCTAGTACTACAGAGACACTGGGTGTATGAGCTGCTGGGGGCAGAGATATAGGGACTAATTGGAAGGTCTCAGTGAGTAAAACAGAGCTTTAAAGCACTTGTTAATACAATTATTTTTAGTTACGCAAACAAACACTTTATTTTGATATTAAAAACAGGGAACCTTCCATATTCCTGTAAAAGATGCATTTTTTTACATTTATAAAAAATATGTCCGCTTTCAAGTTCAGTTCTTCATATGAGCAAATTGATAATATGGGACTACAGTGCTCCTTTAAATATGTGGCACCTCAGAATGAGTTAACTTCATTGTGAGGCCAAAGTGGAGCTCTGTTTTGGCAGAATCAGTGCAAAAGTAATAATCATAAGATGAAAATGAATAGATCAACCCCATAGCATTCATCATACCTCACTGGAATTAAAGTGGTTCATTTAATTTAAGGATATGGAACACAATTCTCTTGTATGCATTTAAATGAGCAGCTTTATACATTACCAAGTAAAACCTGTTTAAACGTCATTGAAATTAAAAGGACGGGCACAGAGTATACAAAAGTCTGTAGATTTCATTGGCCGACAAGTATGAGTCATACATTTATATTACTGTTCATTGGCTGACAGGGGCATGCCCCCACACATTGTGTTTCTGCTTTGAGAGCATCATTTGGGAAACAAATACCCTCTTTCATATACAGCAAATGTTCCTTTAGCATAAAAAGAGTTAATACTATGCAGCATGTCAGTAAGAGGGTTAATAACACATTGGCTGGCAGTAGGAAGGTATTTCCTCCTCTTTTGCGGTGTGTTAATTTGTTCTAGTTAATCACACCACCCTGGCACTAAAAACTGTTATTTCTGCTCTACTTGCAATGCAAAGGTTAATCACAGCTCCACTGGTAGTGATAGAGTAACATCAATGTTGTATGGTTTGCTCAGGCGTGTCCGACTCTCCATGACCGCATGGACTGCAACACACCATGCTGCTCCACTTGGTATTATTCATGGCAGAGATACTGGAGTGGGTTGACAGTTTTTTTTTTCTACAGTGGGCCACAGCATAAAGCTCCTGGTATTCCTAGGTGGTCTCCCACCTAAGTACTGACCAGATCCAACCCTGCATGGCTTCCGGGTGGTGTTAACTCTTGGTTCCCTAACTGGAATCAATCCCAGGTTGCACCAGTGAAAGCACCAAATCCTAACCACAGGACCACCAGGGAACCCGATCGGAGTAGTAGTTCACTTTATATTGAGCAATTGTGACTGTGAAATAATTAATAACAATCTCCCTGGCAGTGAGAGGGTTACAATCTGCTTGGATGAGCAAAAGAGGTATAATACCAGCATTTGGAAGGTTAATACAATCTCTACTGGCAGCGAGAGGGTTATAATCTGCTTGGATGAGCACAAGAGGTCTAATACCAGCAATTAGAAGGTTAATACAATCTCTATTGGCAGTGAGAGGGTTATAATCTGCTTGGACGAACACAAAAGGTCATATGCCAGCATGTAGAAGGTTAATACAATCTACCAGCAGTGAGAGGGTTATAATCTGCTTGGATGAGCACAAGATGTCTAATACCAGCATTTAGAAGGTTAATACAATCCCTTCTGGCAGTGAGAGGGTTAATACCAGTTTTGATGGTGAGCGGCTTAATTCTGGCTTCCTAGAGGATTGAGGGGGTTAACCCTTTCACCGGCAGAAGGACCAGCTCTGCCAGTGAAAGGGTTAATACAACCCCCACCCGTGACATCTCCCTGACAATGAGAGGGTTAATCCCTTGCTCCTGTCTCTGCACCATGCAGGATCCAGGCAGATGGCTGCAGTGATTCTCTCCCACTGCTTTTCTATTTTTGTCTGTCAACCAAACTGTCTGTTTTCTGCAATTCTGAGACTCTTGGTGCAAGGGGGAGTTAATTAGATATTAATCTTTAAAGGAGCATCCCCTTAAAAATAGGGGGTCTCAAAGCTTTACCGGAGCAGAGGAGATCTGGGGCACTGCACCAGCTATAAATGCCGAGCTGCATCACAATACGTGGCCGTGACTGCGGCACATTTGGAAATACACATTAGCTGGATCCTGATAGATATTAGTCAAGAGGATCGGTCACGGATTGGATACCTTGGCCTATATTCACTAAGCTTTCAGAAAAAAACACTCATTCCTTTGCTAGTCTATACAGCCGTCAGTCTTTCTTGTACATTATAGAAGCAGTTTGCAAAGGTGTAAAGAGATCTTGAAAGAAGGTTTCATAGTGATGGCAACCTCTTTACTTTAAGTCTTATGGAAGTTTCCTTGATTATGAATGCATCTGATAAAGGAGAAACAGTAGTGTGTGCAAAAAATATTTTGCATGAAAAAATCCCAAAATAAACATTAATAAACTCACACTAAAGTTTGAATTTTTTTTCAGCTTTCTGACAGTTGATTTTGAGAAAGAATGCCCCTGAAACCCAAGCTAAATTAGCATACAATTCATAATTTGTTTTGGCCAATCAGAGGCAGCTACAACTTTGTTGCAATGTCTGGGGATCAGTGTCTGCAGCAAAGCATGATGGGATGTGTAGTCTTTTGTTCCCACCACAAGGAAGCAGCTTTGGACATTGCTGTTCGGGATATCTGCATTGTGCTGCTCATGGCTTAGTATAGGGATACAAAACATACTTGAATGCAGTGTTTCTATTGGTAGGTACCAGGTGCCTATGAAGGGACCTCTGGGTGTGGAAAACATTTTTTAAATAAAATAGCTCTTTACCTTTAAAGGGCCTTATATGGGCCCCTGCTTCATTAAATATGATTACTCATTTTATTGGAAAAATAATAGTAAAAGATTGGATCGGTCACTTAAAGCATCAAATGTCCCCTAAATTAACTAAGAAGACCTCTCCAATACCTCAATTCCTATGTTTTTCTATGGAGCCAATGGAACCCAACTAAAGTGTGAATAGATCTCTACAGAATAACATAAACCATTACTGCACAGAGACTCTCCTATTGAATAACATAGATCATTACTGCACAGAGACTCTCCTATAGAATAACATAGACCATTACTGCACAGAGACTCTCCTATAGAATAACATAGACCATTACTGCACAAAGACTCTCCTATAGAATAACATAGACCATTACTGCACAGAGACTCTCCTATAGAATAACATAGACCATTACTGCACAGAGACTCTCCTATCGAATAACATAGACCATTACTGCACAGAGACTCTCCTATAGAATAACATAGACCATTACTGCACATAGACTCTCCTATAGAATAACATAGACCATTACTGCACAGAGACTCTCCTATAGAATAACATAGACCATTACTGCAGAGAGACTCTCCTATAGAATAACATAGACCATTACTGCACAGAGACTCTCCTATAGAATAACATAGACCATTACTGCACAGAGACTCTCCTATAGAATAACATAGACCATTACTGCACAAAGACTCTCCTATAGAATAACATAGACCATTACTGCACAGAGACTCTCCTATAGAATAACATAGACCATTACTGCACAGAGACTCTCCTATCGAATAACATAAACCATTACTGCACAAAGACTCTCCTATAGAATAACATAGACCATTACTGCACAGAGACTCTCCTATAGAATAACATAGACCATTACTGCACAGAGACTCTCCTATCGAATAACATAGACCATTACTGCACAAAGACTCTCCTATAGAATAACATAGACCATTACTGCACAGAGACTCTCCTATAGAATAACATAGACCATTACTGCACAGAGACTCTCCTATAGAATAACATAGACCATTACTGCACAGAGACTCTCCTATCGAATAACATAAACCATTACTGCACAAAGACTCTCCTATAGAATAACATAGAACATTACTGCACAGAGACTCTCCTATATAATAACATAGACCATTACTGCACAGAGACTCTCCTCTAGAATAACATAGACCATTAATGCACAGAGACTCTCCTATATAATAACATAGACCACTACTGCACAGAGACTCTCCTCTAGAATAACATAGACCATTACTGCACAGAGACTCTCCTATATAATAACATAGACCATTACTGCACAGAGACTCTCCTATAGAATTACATAGACCATTACTGCACAGAGACTCTCCTATAGAATAACATAAACCATTACTGCACAAAGACTCTCCTATAGAATAACATAGACCATTACTGCACAGAGACTCTCCTCTAGAATAACATAGACCATTACTGCACAGAGACTCTCCTCTAGAATAACATAGACCATTACTGCACAGAGACTCTCCTCTAGAATAACATAGACCATTACTGCACAGAGACTCTCCTATAGAATAACATAAACCATTACTGCACAAAGACTCTCCTATAGAATAACATAGACCATAACTGCACAGAGACTCTCCTATATAATAACATAGACCACTACTGCACAGAGACTCTCCTATAGAATAACATAGGCCATTACTGCACAGAGACTCTACTATCGAATAACATAGACCATTACTGCACAAATACTCTCCTCTAGAATAACATAGACCATTACTGCACAGAGACTCTCCTATAGAATAACATAGACCATTACTGCACAGAGACTCTCCTCTAGAATAACATAGACCATTACTGCACAGAGACTCTCCTATAGAATAACATAGGCCATTACTGCACAGAGACTCTCCTCTAGAATAACATAGACCATTACTGCACAGAGACTCTTCTATAGAATAACATAGGCCATTACTGCACAGAGACTCTCCTCTAGAATAACATAGACCACTACTGCACAGAGACTCTCCTCTAGAATAACATAGACCATTACTGCACAGAGACTCTCCTATAGAATAACATAGACCACTACTGCACAGAGACTCTCCTCTAGAATAACATAGACCACTACTGCACAGAGACTCTCCTCTAGAATAACATAGACCATTACTGCACAGAGACTCTCCTATTGAATAACATAGACCATTACTGCACAGAGACTCTCCTCTAGAATAACATAGACCATTACTACACAGAGACTCTCCTCTAGAAAAACATAGAACATTACTGCACAGAGACTCTCCTCTAGAATAACATAGACCATTACTGCACAGAGACTCTTCTATAGAATAACATAGGCCATTACTGCACAGAGACTCTCCTCTAGAATAACATAGACCACTACTGCACAGAGACTCTCCTCTAGAATAACATAGACCATTACTGCACAGAGACTCTCCTATAGAATAACATAGACCACTACTGCACAGAGACTCTCCTCTAGAATAACATAGACCACTACTGCACAGAGACTCTCCTCTAGAATAACATAGACCATTACTGCACAGAGACTCTCCTATTGAATAACATAGACCATTACTGCACAGAGACTCTCCTCTAGAATAACATAGACCATTACTACACAGAGACTCTCCTCTAGAAAAACATAGAACATTACTGCACAGAGACTCTCCTCTAGAATAACATAGACCATTACTGCACAGAGACTCTCCTATTGAATAACATAGACCATTACTGCACAGAGACTCTCCTCTAGAATAACATAGACCATTGCTGCACAGAGACTCTCCTATATAATAACATAGACCATTACTGCACAGAGACTCTCCTATAGAATAACATAGACCATTACTGCACAGAGACTCTCCTCTAGAAAAACATAGAACATTACTGCACAGAGACTCTCCTCTAGAATAACATAGACCATTGCTGCACAGAGACTCTCCTCTAGAATAACATAGACCATTACTGCACAGAGACTCTCCTATAGAAAAACATAGACCATTACTGCACAGAGACTCTCCTCTAGAAAAACATAGACCATTACTGCACAGAGACTCTCCTCTAGAATAACATAGACCATTACTGCACAGAGACTCTCCTCTAGAATAACATAGACCATTACTACACAGAGACTCTCCTCTAGAAAAACATAGAACATTACTGCACAGAGACTCTCCTCTAGAATAACATAGACCATTACTGCACAGAGACTCTCCTCTAGAATAACATAGACCATTACTGCACAGAGACTCTCCTATTGAATAACATAGACCATTACTGCACAGAGACTCTCCTCTAGAATAACATAGACCATTGCTGCACAGAGACTCTCCTATATAATAACATAGACCATTACTGCACAGAGACTCTCCTATAGAATAACATAGACCATTACTGCACAGAGACTCTCCTCTAGAATAACATAGACCATTACTACACAGAGACTCTCCTCTAGAATAACATAGACCATTACTACACAGAGACTCTCCTATAGAATAACATAGACCATTACTGCACAGAGACTCTCCTATAGAATAACATAGACCATTACTGCACAGAGACTCTCCTATAGAATAACATAGACCATTACTGCACAGAGACTCTCCTCTAGAATAACATAGACCACTACTGCACAGAGACTCTCCTCTAGAATAACATAGACCATTACTGCACAGAGACTCTCCTCTAGAATAACATAGACCATTACTGCACAGAGACTCTCCTCTAGAATAACATAGGCCATTACTGCACAGAGACTCTACTATCGAATAACATAGACCATTACTACACAGAGACTCTCCTCTAGAAAAACATAGAACATTACTACACAGAGACTCTCCTCTAGAAAAACATAGAACATTACTGCACAGAGACTCTCCTATAGAATAACATAGACCATTACTGCACAGAGACTTTCCTATAGAATAACATAGACCATTACTGCCCAGAGACTCTCCTCTAGAATAACATAGACCATTACTGAACAGAGACTCTCCTATAGAATAACATAGACCATTACTGCACAGAGACTCTCCTATAGAATAACATAGACCATTACTGCACAAAGTGATTTAAATTGTGTAACCTCAACACTCTCTTTATTGCAGTGTAATATTTTGAATGAACAGGGACATATTTCGCTTTTATGCCGCCCTAGGCCCATTCAGATATGTGCGCCCCTGGGCTCCAGTTAGGGCTCTTTCTTTCCCCTCGCTATATCCCATATCACAGATTTATGTGTGTTCACTCTGAGCATGTACTCAAATTATTGCACACACTGAACAGGCATCATCAGAAGATGTGCTGCCCTGATCCTCAAAGCTTGCAATCTAACCTGCAGAAAGTTCATACCACAATAAGAACAAAAAGTCCACAAATTCAACTTTTAGTTGTTTGTCATGAACCAAGAACAGGACTCCTTTTTAGATGGAAGCCTATTAGTTATTGTTATTATTATTATTATGTGCCACGGGGCACGCTTATCACTGATCCATGAGGCGAGACGTGTTTAATAAAGTGCAGGGAGCGGGGGTCACGTCTATGTAGAGGCAGCGCTAAAATAAATGTGCAATGTGCCCCATATGAGTGTGACATGATGCAGTGCACGCCAGCGTGCATTACTGCTTCACAGCTCATTTAGTACTAAAGCATCAGCTAACAGCTCTGAACCCGTCACCGGGAGGCAGCAAATAAAATCTTACAGAATTAGGACCAAATCTGTATATAACATACAGACTTAGAATTATTATTATTTTATTTGAAATTTCTCCCAAATTGAATACTCCCTTTTTATTTATTCCAGCCATTGTAAGTAAATAAATAGTACATTTGTGTTCACATTTGAAAGTCTAAAACAAGTAAAAAAATCTTGTTTCCTGCTCCAAATTCTGAGAAATACATATCCTTATTAAATTGTGATTCAGCCAATTGAATAGGGCTCTATTTAAGCACTTAGCATATTTTTTTTACAAAAGTTTTTAGTTAGTGAAGACCTTGCTTTTGGATAGAAGTTCACTAACTAAAAACTTCTGTAAAAAAAAAAATGCTATGTGCTTAAATAGAGCCCTATTCAATTGGCCGAATTGCAATTTAATAAGGCTGACAGTTATTACACTGCATTCTGGGAACCTGGGACATGCAAATGTGCCCACAAAGGCTTCACTCTTTAATCCAAGTACCATTTCAAACATGGCTCCTTCTAAGAATATGCCCGCTGTATTACACAGTTTTAAGCAAAGCCCAGGGTGGATTATGCACAAGCCAGGAAACCCACCCACATAAAGCCCCGTTTGGAGGTTACTGCCTCTCATCAGTGTGGGGCCGGTTCCTTAGCTTGTGTAGTAGATTTTTTTTTTAGAATTGTTTCATTTATGGTGGACAAAAGAGCGATAGAAGTCTGCACCGTACAGCAGAACAGTAAATAAATAGTACATTTGTGTTCACATTTGAACGTCTAAAATAAGTTAAAAAACTTGCTCAGAATTTGGAGAAATACAGTTATTGCACTGCATTCTGGGAACCTGGACAGGGACATGCAAATGTGCCCACAGAAAGAGAATGAATGGATATAAATATAAATATATAATTGTTTTAGCAACATTTTACTCACTGTTAAGGCCGCCGTGTCCTATCACACCTCATTAGCTCATAATGTTTAGATATATAATGAGGTGAGAGAAGCTCATGCTAATCTCAATACATATGTTATTGTCTATGAATATGTAATTATCTTGTTCTCAGAGACCGCTGTATGCTGGAAAAGGTTAATCTATTTGAAAGATATGAGCATAATTAGGCACTAAAAATAAAATCTATTTTTTTTTAGAAAACAATGCATTTTGATTACTCTATTTAATCCCGGAGGCATCCATTAGAAATGTATATAATTTTATATTACAACACTCTCTAAAATGTTCTTTTTTAGGATATACGTTAATATAATATTTTAAATTCTCTTTTGCCATTTAGCTTACATTTTTTTATTACTTAGAACTCCACAGCCTGGCAAGCAGTTGGCTTCAAGCTTTACCAGCGAACATCGGTTTCTATAAATAAGCTATGACAGCCAATCAGTTGCCTCCACATATGTGAGCTGGTTCATCCCCGCCACAGCTCATACTAAGAAATAAGCTGGCGGAGCTTGAAGGCAGCAACTTGCCAGTCTGTCAACTTCTTCTAATTAAATTTTTAATGATGGATGAAAACCACAGAGAACATTATCCCCAGAACCGGCAATTTAGAACCAGCGCTGTAGGGAATAAAGATGCATATATATATATATATATATATATATATATATATATATATATATATATATAATATCAGATTGTAATGTTATATATATATATATATACATACACAGACGTACATATATATATATATATTAAATTGTGATTCGGCCAATTGAATAGGGCTCTATATAAGCACAGAGCAAGTTTTTAGTTAGTGAAGACCTTGCTTTTGGATAGAAGTTCACTGACTAAAAACTTATGTGAAAAAAATACGCTCTGTGCTTATATAGAGCCCTTTAGAATTTGCCGAATTGCAATTTAATAAGGCTATAAACCGTAAACTGAGACCTGCCCTCTACTGGTCACTAATGGAATAGAACAATCATGGTGAGGGTGCAGGAATATACTATCTTACTACGATAAATAGTAATACAAATTATATTTAGGCTCCAGACCAAAAGCCAGTAATGGACACAAGAGAAGTAAGAAAAAATAAGGAATAATTTACATTTCAAAAAGCTGGAACTGAATTTCACCAAGGAATTAAAGGAATATGGAAGTTTTCTGGATTTTACTAGGTAAATAATATCCCTGTGTATCTATTTACTTATATCTACTTTATTTTATTATTAAAAGTGCTTATAAGCTCTCTTTTACTGAAACAAATAGTCCCTGTATGGGTCTATCCACTGCAGCGTATGTAGATGAAGACTTTGTAGGGCTGGATGTGCAGTGTAATGTCGTCCTAGCCTATCAGGGACCACGTCTCAACAGTAGAATGCAGAATGTTGAGAAATGTTCACTGCTTGGTTAGTATGAAACACAGCTTAGTCAGAATGACCGCACTGTCTTCATGAGATACAGAGGGCAGACCCATACAGGGACTATTTGTATGATTTTAAACAGTAAAAAAGAGCCTTCTTCATAAAATATAGTACATAAAAGTAAATAGATACACATGTATATTATATACCAATTGGAATCCAGAAACCTTCTATATCCCTTTAAGATGGGAATGTCTTGGGAGGAGGATGCTCTGTGCATTTCCTGTTAGTTTCAATAAAGTTTAGACAGGTTTTACGTAATATATTTGTATGCATAACACAATTTTAGAAATGTTTAAAACCGCTGTTCATTGGCTGACAGGGACAAGCCCCCAGATCAGTAGAACATTGAAATCACTTGAATCGGCTATAAAATCAGTTTTTGAATTTAAAAAAATGTCATTGTAGTTTTAAAACTTGTATTTGAAAAGAATTGTTTCCGACTTGAGCAGATATATTTTCTCCATCCCTTATCAACAGAGAAGACCTGCCCAGAAGCAAACCTAGACCAGTTAGCAAAATGTAAGATAGCTTCCTGTGTCAATCCTTCTTAACCCTTAGACGCCTCATAAGCATGGCCGGATTACCCATTAGGCCAACTAGGCAGCCGCCCAGGGAAGCTTCCCTTGTGAGGGGCACAACTTTTTTTTTTAAAATGGTTCCTGGCTTACAAAAACGAAATGCTGCAGTTTATACACCGGCTACTATGGGGTAACCACTTAGAACAAGAGAGTTTCAACAAGAAAATAAACTTATACGCACAGAAAAGGTAAAAATGGGTCAGTGCAAACCTTTCCGTACTCACTCGCAGGGGCTCCTCCACTTCACTGCCTAGGGGCTCCACAAAGGTAGATCCAGCCGTGCTCATAAGGGGTAGAGATAAACAACTTTGCCAGTCCCTCACCACAAAACATCAACGCTCTCCTACTGACTACTCCATACTCTCATGACAATTTATATTTAGTTCTAAGAACCGTGATATTTTTTCTATTTCAAGCTAAATTGGGTTTTGGATTTAATCTGTAAATTCAGAACAAAGAACATTTCTGGGTGGTTAGGCCTAAAATAGGTTTTTGTGCTGTTTTAAGGAGCTTGGGGTCTATCTACAGACTGGCTCCTACATCAAACACTTGCATTTCTGTGTCTCAAGGAATGTCTTAAGTGATGGATCAATGAGGATGGAGATATTGAATCCCGGAGGCATATATATATAAAAGGAGCACTGTGGTCAACCTTTGTAATAAGTGTAACCATTCTTTAATTCAGGGTTCCATTTTTTATCTCCTTTTCTTGTTAACCAATAGTCCTTTTGATAAATCTTGTATAGATTATTCCAAACTATTGCAGAACTACTTTTGTAATAGGGTCTACTCATATTCAGTAGGGGAACTAACATGATATTATCAAATGAGATTAAACATCCTGGGATGTCTAAATATATAGTTTTTTAATGCACTTTTTATACCTTTCATTGCAGTTCTATCTGACACGTTCCTATATTGCAGATAGAAACTTCCTCTGCATTCAAATACTCCTCCCACCCCAGGAAATAGATCAGTAGAAACCAAAATGGAAGAATTATCTGCTGTATAACTGAATACAAAAGTCAATAAATTAGAGGTTGTGTTGTAATTTACATTCTAAAATCATTTAGTGTTTTTTTTTCAAATGTAGTTCTTTTATTTTAAATAATAGACTATTTTTGGAAACATAAAAATAAAAAAAAAGATAAAATTAAGAAAAAACAATGATCAAATCATCTATTTAATGAAAGCTCATTCCGGGTGGAACCTCTGGATGAGCCATAATTTTGAGGTACAATAATTATGGAAAGGGGTGCTGAGTGTAGAAAAAAAATATTAAATGGGACTCTGTTACCCCAATAAGTTGATTTAATTTTAAAGAGCATTAAAAACTGGTTATACATTGTACTAGCAAATTTTCTCGACAGTAAATAATTTCTGAAATATTTAGAATTGATTTTTCTGCTCCTGTATATTAATGTTCGACTCAGAGTATTGAT
The DNA here is from genome assembly GCA_027410445.1 of Discoglossus pictus. Classification (NCBI taxonomy): domain Eukaryota; kingdom Metazoa; phylum Chordata; class Amphibia; order Anura; family Alytidae; genus Discoglossus; species Discoglossus pictus. Next base: position 26,546,895 of record CM050167.1, read on the forward strand.
AAGGGTAGGAGGGGGATCTAACTGCCAGATACCATTGGGGTCTTTATTTTAGCCACTACAAACAAGCAGACTGTAATCCTAATTAGTACATCAAAGCAGCTAATTAATATACATGAACTGCTCATTTGCATATACATGCTGCAACCAAACCATAGACATTCCAAGAATTGATTTATTTTAGAAAAAAATGGATAACACAACATAGAGCCAGTTTTTCATGCTCTTTAAGAATAACTAAAAAAAAAACTCGATTTTGGGGTGACAGAGTCCCTTTAAATTTAATTAGAGAAAAAGAAACAGTATTAATTAGCACACTCACTGATTGAGACCTAGTTTAATTGATCCTAACTTTAAGGTAGTGAAAATTATGCAGAAACGCCTCCTTCTTATTCATTGTACCAATTAGATACTTTTTTATCAGTGTGTCTTTATGAAATATATAAAAATTATATATATTTTGATATATTTTATCGTCACATTCTAATGGGAAGTTTCTATGTTTTTGAGAGTTTTTATATCTTTTATATTGAAGTTAGGTTTTAATCATCTTTTTCACTCTTGTAAAGTTAGGATCCGTTCCACTAGGTCTCATTAGGTTCATTGTGTGTGAAAATAATCCGTGCTTCTGTAATACATGCATACATACAGTATACAATGCTATGTGCACATCCGTGTACGTGCACACATATGTAGACCTGCTCATGACTTTGCATCGAGATGTATTTCTGTAGAACGCTTAGTGCTACGGAATATGTTGGCGCGTTATAAATACAAGATGATAATAATAATAATAACCCTTAGAGCAGTAGTGGACAAAAGACAACCCAGGCACCACAAGAAGCCTTTAGCCACCGACCATGAGGTCCTCAGTCATGCAACACACATAATCCATTATGTCTCATGAAAACTAGCAAATACTCATTTATATTCCTAAATGCTTCTCCTCATTATCTATGCCTTTATTACCAATCAGTTATGTTGCTATGATGATTTTACCATTAAAAGAAGAATTAAAGCACAATGAGGCCATAAGGGCTCAGGGTCGGCATATGAGGGCCTTCTAGTGTAACAGGTTGCCCGTCACTGCCGAGACCATATGAAAAGACACAGAGACCAGTTTACCCTCATCTGAATTCTCAAGGAGCATCTTCTTGTGACTCATCCTGAGACAGAGGACGAGCCAATTTCACAAACACATCATCCTCCCCAAGAGACACACACAGTGCCGGCTGACCATGGAACAGCCGTGTCATGCCTGGTTATACTGATAATTACACTATTAATGCACCTAATTCACTGACCATGAGGTAGGACAGGGATATATCTAGGTCACCTTAGGGATGGGAGATGGGAGATGGGGAAGGGGTAACCCTTCCCTTGTTTGTGTCTCCCTGCAACAGGAGCGACAGCCTTGAGACAGATTTGTCTGGGTAATATTCTGCATATAGATAAAGGCTTGGGGCCTCATTCAATTGCGATTTGGCCAATTGAATAGGGCTCTATATAAGCACAGAACATATTTTTTTTACAGAAGTTTTTAGTTAGTGAAGACCTTGGTTTTGGATAGAAGATCACTAACTAAAAACTTCTAGAAAAAAATATGCTCTGTGCTTATATAGAGCCCTATTCAATTGGCCAAATCTCAATTGAATGAGGCCCTTGGTATCTGCATATATGTTCAGCACCAACCGTATGATGAAAGGCGCACTGTAGGGGTGGTGCAATCCAACAACATTTGAGAGAAAAAATAATTTTTATTTCTGTTTATACAGTAGAATCCCGGTTGTCCGGCACCCTACTAACCAGGACTCTCAAGCAACCGGCACCGGCATCAATTGCCCATTTAAAATAAACTCCCGCTAAACCGACATAACCGTCATTATCCGGAGTTTGAGACGCCAAAACAAAAATGCTAACTTTTTTTTAATTATTTTTTGGGCCCAGTTTAGGTGCTTATGCCTTTTTAAAGCCATTTTGAGGATTTTGGGGGGAGTTTATTGGTCGTTTAGACCCTTAAATTTGGGGACTACACTATTCGCAATAGGGAGTCCCCATAGGTTCCGGATAATGGGGGTTTTACGGTATGTCGAAAAATCCATTGTGCTTCATCACTTCCTGAGAGCTGGATCATGAGGGTGTGTTTTTTAATCTATCAGTTTAGGTAGGTGTGGGGAAAGGAAGAAGTGTGTGTTAGATCACTGGATGCCACTAACATTAATACCAAGACACATGCTAAGAAACAACTTTTTAACTGAGAAGTCATATCTCCTCCTACCTGTAGCTAAGCAGAAACAGCAATGCTTGCTCCCACCACAGCGTAACTGCATAAAGTTGTTAATATATTAATGACGTATTATTATTTTTTTACTTTAAATATAGAATACTATAAATGAGACTACAGTGGTCTTTTAATATTCTTCAAGAATATCTAATAATTTGATGCTGAGTGCTTGTTTTCACAAAAAGGACTGTGTGCTGATAAAGGGCCAATGTACAATGAAAAATATATATGTTTGAAAACTGATTAAAAGCATAATTAATGAGGGAAAAGTCCTAAAACTAGTTATATTTAGAAAAAAAAAATATTTGTATGCCTCTGCAGGAATCTGGTCCAATGATATTTATGCAAATGTTGTGTGTTTAAGAGAGGGGCATTTACATTTCTGGGGAGCAGGGCTTGCATTTATTGATGCAATATGCTTACTCTTTGGAATGTACCAGGGAATGGGTAGGGGTCAAATTCTAAATGATATAACAAATCTAACCAAAACTTCTCCCCTACCCCTTCCTCTACTTATGGGTAAAGATAAGCACACCTCTCAAGCTAAAAGCTGGCATGAGATATTGAAACAAAACTTGATGGAATCCTCTATTTTTTTTAAATTAGATTTTCTCTAAAAAATAGCTGCTAATGTTGTTAGTTTTGTTACACACCACTAACATATGCAATTTTTATTAAACTACATTGCTCCTTTAAGGATTTCCTCCCATTTTTAGAAAAAGTTGCCCCGGGGAAAACAGAAATCAGATCGGATCTTTTCTCTGCTCCTGGCATCCTGGCACAGGAGAAATGGAGCAGAGATTTCAAATTAATAGCTGCAGAAAGCGGAGCGTTGTTTTAGTAACAAGCGCCCTGTCCCTCAGCTTACATATATCTCAAAGTATTGATCTGCACGGGGAAGATTTGTACAGAAGGAGGAATGCTTCCAGAGCCCAGACAAACATCTTCACTTAATCTGACCGCTCTCAGAAACACACAGAGAGGCCGCTGGCACCGCCACACGCAGCGCACCAACCGTGCCCAGAAACTAACAAGATTTGGGTACCGAGAGAGATCTGAGGAGGAGGATGGGCGCAGATAGACAGACGTCACCATACACTGTGAGAAACTAACAAATATGTCATCCAAATATTCATAGTCTTACATTCTGCAAAAGAGGGAGACCAAAATTCACTTTGAGTTATACTGTATTTTCTAGAGCAGAAATTTATATATTTATCTGAAATTTAGAAAGCAGCCAGGTTAGTTAGGAGCCAGCTAAACATTTTTAGGAGCCAGGTTTATATATATATATATATATATATATATATATATATATATATATATATATATATAAATAGTATGCATATGTGTTTATATATATATATATATATATATATATATATTTAAATATCTAAATTTAAAGATAGATAAATAGATAGATACATACATACATACAAAGATAGATGGGATTTGTAGTCCCCTGCACAAGGAAACAGGAGGAGCCAGGTACTGCTGTGTGGATCTTTGCATTGTTCTGCTGTTAGCTTGAAGATTAGTAAAGGGTTAAAATCCATACCCAAATGCAGTGCTTCTATTGGTAGGTACACTATGCCTATGTAAACAGCTCTGAGGGTGTGGAAAACAAGTTTTATTTTTAAATAAAATAAATCTGCGTGTGTATAGAATGACTCGATGCAATGTGTTTAGCTTATATAAGCAGGAAAAAACAGGGATACTTGTGTCGCGTCCAACTCTCAGTGAACTCATGGACAGCAACACACCATGCTGATCCACTTGGTATTCATAGAAGAGATACTGGAGTGGGTTGCCAATTCCTTCTCCAGTGGGCCACAGCTTACAGTTCCTGGTGTTCCTAGGTGGTCTCCTATCCAAGTACTGACCAGACACAACCCTGCATGGCTTCAGTATAGTGTGAACTCTTGGTTCCCTGACTGGAATCAAACCCAGGTCGCAGCAATGAGAGCACTGAATCTTAACCACTGGACCACCAGGGAACCCAGGGAATTTAAAGTGTAAACATTTCTCAAAATCCTCCATCTCTACTTTCAACCACTCGACATAAACCGCTAATTGACATGTAACATCGTAACATTACTTACAGACAGTAGACTGAACAACAAATGCAGATATGCATCTCACGTTAATGTTAAGTGGATTTAATGTTAATTATGGTACAAAACATGCAAAAAAAGATCAATCACATTCAAGCATTAAAAAAAATGATATTGTATTCTAAAATAAAACAAAAAAGTGTAAAGGACATATCTCTAATGTTTAACTAAGAAGAAGAAGATGACACCAAGATCCTGCTTTAGTCTTTCAAACTTTTGGTGTTTCCATGGTAATTGTTTGAAGAGAAGACCTTAGCGGCCTGAAACTTGGATTTTCTTTCTTCTGAGTTAGCCCTTGAAAGCATAACCTTTACATCACTTTTGCTATTTTTTATTATTTTTATAAAGTTATTTTATTCCCATGTATTCTATGGTACCATTATGTCATTACATTTCAAAGTTTTAAAAAATAGTTTCATACTTCCAAGTGAATGTTATAAAAAAAAAATGATTTCTGTTAAAAAAAATGTGATTTCTTTCGTTAAGCGTATATGGAATTTCCCTGTTTTCCCCATTTTCTAATCTAACACATGCTGATTATACCAGACACACACATAACATTGATTCTTTACATACACATGTGAATATATATATTAAAATTGGTTTCCACACCCCTAGAGGTGCCTACATAGGCATCTGATACTACCCAATAGAAACACTGCATTCAAGTATGTTTTTAACTATACTAAGCTTTAAGCCAATAGCAACACAATGCAGAAACCCAGAGCAACATTGCCTCAGTTGGTTTCTTATGGTGGGAACAAAAGACTACACACCCCATGATGCTTTGCTGCAAAGAGTCAATTTCCTAGGTTAGGGTTAGATTTAGGGGTAAGGGTTTAGAGTTAGGTTATGGGTTATGTTTTAGGGTTAAGATTGTTTTTTGGTTTATAGGGTTAGAGTTTAGGGTTTGGGTTAGATGTTTGGGTTGGGTTAAGGTTTAGGATTAGTATTTGGGTTAGGGTTTGGCTTAGGGTTAGATTGAGGGGTTCAGGTTGGGTTAAGGTTTAGGGTTAGGATTAGTATTTGGGGTTAGGGATTGGCTTAGGGTTAGATTTAAGGGTTCTGGTTAGATTTAAGGGTTAGGATAGGGTTAAGGGTTAGGGTAGGGTAGGGTAAGAAAATGCATTTTTAAAAACATTTAATTAATAATTTGGGCTTTCCTGTTTTCTGCATGCCAGCAGTGGCGTGGCTGAGATTTTAGTCAATTTCCTAGGGTTAGGGTAAGATTTAGGGTTTAGGGTTAGGTTATGGGTTAAGTTTTAGGGTTAGGATTTAGGGTTAGGATTAGTATTTTAGTAGATTCCCTAGGGTTAGGGTTAGATTTAGGGATAAGTGTTTAGGGTTGGGTTATGGGCTAATTTTTAGGGTAAGGATTAGTATTTGGTTTAGGGGTTAGAGTTTAGCATTTGTCCTAGGGTTAGGGTTTGATTTAACCCTAGTGGACGCTGGCCTTCACTGCGGGTGGGCAGTAAACGGGAAAAATACAACAATAAATACTAAGTTTTAACTAGATAATGTTTGAAGCCTTTAACAAATTATATTTGAAATCAGATTGTCATCGTAGTGAGACGGTTAAGTGGCAGAAATGAGAGGATTGGCGAAAAATCCAGACAAGTATAAATTTCTTGGAAATAATGTGTTTCCATGGAAACCAAATGTTTTGGATATTTATGTAACCTCCTTACCTTAATTTATTTTGGTAATAGGACGAATGAGAACTAACGAGCGTTTCACAGGTGACTGGCACCTTCTGTAAAAATAATTATCTCGGTATACAAGTTTTTCTTTTTTTTTCATTTTTTCAAACTTTTCGTGTTTCCACGGTAACGGAATGCTCTGGTAGGTTGTACAATCTGGAATTAATCTCTTTCATAATCAGAGCCTTAAAACCTGGAGGTAAATTTCTGGTTTAATCTTCTTATCTCTGTTCACTGTTTGTAAAGAAAATCTGAGACTATTATTATCTGATAAGATCAGAAATAGAGAAGATAAGGTCACAAGGGGGGTCGGCAACAAGTCTATTTATTTTTAATTGGAACAAACTGAAACATTTCTTTTTCTAAATCCCTAATCAGGTCTCTTTTGAGCAGAAATGTGAGGTTTTAAATCCTAAACTCACTAGTCCTAAAGTCTACTGAAAAGAAGAAAAACATTTTCAACTAGGATAACATTAAAGGGACACTTAATTCAGCACAATTTGGTCCACATCACCATAAAGATCTACTAAAAGCATGTTGAAATACTTTTTATTTTTTTCAATACATGCATTTTTCACTGAGATATTAATAAAGCAAAGTCTGTGTTTACATGTGTCACTGACCTGCCCTCTGCCTGACCCACAGCGTCAGCTCTGTGTAGTGAGCAAAAGAACAACCCTTAACAGATTTAACTTATCAGTGAATTGTTGAGTTCAGGGAAAAACTGCTTAATCATGCAACAGTCAGTAGGCAGCACACAGTGTGTTTGCAAATAAATGTAAAACTGTTATTATTGTAATAAAAAAATTGATAATTTTAGCATACAATATTGTGCTCTTTCACACCATGAAAATCACTTGTGTGTGTGCGCGCCATACAGTCGTGTCCAACTCTCCGTGTCCTTATGGACCACAATATGATCAACCATGCTGATCCATTTGGTATTCATGGCAGAGATACTGGAGCAGGTTGCCAGTTCCTTCTCCTGATATTCCTAGGTGGCCTCCCATCCAAGCACAACCCTGCTCTGCTTTAGGGTGGTGTGACCTCTTGGTTCCCCGACTGGAATCGAACCCAGGTCACAGAGGTGACAGCACTGAAACCTAACCACTGGACCACTTGCAGTTCGGTAAATGGCAAATCGCACACTAGTCACAAATATATCAGTCATAAAAGGTCAAATAACTTTTTTTCTCTCAATCTCAACTTGTCCTAGCGTGTTCTTTTATATTAGAGCAATATATTATAAATACATAAATATACTGAATAAAAACTGTATGTGCAATTTATGCTGCTATTAAATATATAAGTTATCAATAAAATTAAGCTGAGGCAGGGCAGCCGGAGGAATAACGACTATTTAAAAACTTTTGAATTACATAGAATTGTTAAAGTTTTAAGTAATGTATTGGATTGTTTATGATGAAATAAGACTAGACTTCAATTATATTGTAATTTATAAAATTCAAGAAATCTAATATAGAATTGATTATTATAATGTTATTTATTGATTCTTAAAGGTATAGTTAAGTTTCATGGATTATGAGCTCATCTAATAGAGGAGAATCAGCAGTGTATGAAAAAAAAATTTTTGCATGAAAAAATACCAAAATAAACATTAATAAACTCACCCTGGTGTTTGCTAAATCTCTCAAGTTTGGAAGCAGTTGATTTTGTGAGTTAACACCCCTAGGAACCCCTGCTAAAATTCATAAAATTCATAATTCGGTTTGGCCAATCACATGCAGCTAATACATTGTATCCATCTGTAAAGCCAGTTTGTGCACCAAATAATCATGGGATATGTAGTTGTGTTTTTACCTGGGAATAGGACGTAAGGAGATGCCCAGACACTGATGTGTAGATCTTTGAATTGTGCTGCTGTTGCCTTGAAGGCTAGTGAAGGGTATGAATCCATACCCAGGTGCAGTGTTTCTATTGGTAGGTACACTATGCCTATGTAAGCAGCTCTGGGGGTGTGGAAACAAGTTTTATGTTTAAATAAAAAAAATCTGTATGTATTTAGATTAACTCAATGTGATGTGTGTTTCTGATATAAGCAGCAGGTGTTAGATTAGAAAAAGGCAAAAAACAGGGAAACTTAGATATGCCTTTAAATTGTTATTTAATAAAACTAAATATTTGTAATCACATATAATAGTTGTCAGAGACGTCGTCACACTTTGCAAGGTGTGTACGAAGCGAGACGAGCCATTAACGCGTAGGACCAAAGGCGCTCATCGCTGCGAGCCTCGCGAATCGCGGCGAGCCGTTAAACCGTAGCACTTAGCCAATGAGTGGCAAAGGCGCCCATCAAGCGAGCCTTGCGAAGCAAGGCTAACCGTTAAACCGTAGCACTTAGCCGATGCGAGCCTCGAAAAGCGACGCAAGCCGTTAAAATATGAGACAAAGGACTTAGATACGAGATGCAAAAATTTACGAGATTAGCGGCCGAACAAAAAACTTGAAAAACACACTAAATACACCCCAAAAATTCCCAAAACATCACAGACAGCATGGGGCAAAAGCCAGGACGTCTGTGAGTGAGGTGGAACTCGACTTAGATGACTTTCACCACACGAAAATCGCCTAAGCGAGGAAAAGAATGCCCGCCCCAAAAAATTAAAACGAGGCTACACGACCACGGACCGCGCCAAACACTGAAAACCGCGTAGCACTTTACACATCACACTACGACCTACAAAATACAATATTACAAAAGCCGGAAAATGCTCACGAGACGCGTAACACATTAATAACATTACGACTATACAATGACGCTTTACACAATTCACCAACGGCATTACCTCGCGCATGCAGCCTATTTATACTGCACACTTCAAACATTCATTACACTTTATAAGCAGGCCACTAACACTCAAAATGGATATTCTATGCAGTCGCAAAATACAAACAGATTGTTAGCTCTTCAGCCTATTGCTCGCTGCATATATCAATTATAAATAATTAAAGTATATACATTTATTACATTAATAATTAAATCTTAATTAATTGAACAAATCATTAATTATTACTTAACTACATATACATAGAAATATATATCTCTCTCAGAGGACCAAAAGTACACAATGAGCGCTGAAGGTCCTGAGGCTCGCAATGAGCGCCAAAGGTCCTCGCAGTACAAAACTGTTTCAATTATGTCTCAAAACAGCATTCCCATGGCTTCAAATTGTATCGCCCCATCATTAGTGACGGGCAAGTTGCTAGTATTGGAATAAAATTTTAAAAAATAAAAAAATATATACTTTTATAAAATAGTGAAATATGCATCAGTTTAAAAAAAAAAAAAAATTCCATTTGGTGTTCTGATTAATGATACATTTTATTTCTCATTGATACTCTACCCAACTTATTTCTGAATTGATGGAGTGTATTGAACAGGTACTTTTTGCCCTGTAAGTTGTTTCTTTAGGAGATTTTGGCACACGTGAATCATCAATAAGAGCTGCGCACCCTCGAGTGCCCAATGAGAGCTCGATATTCCATGGCAGGCGATTCTCTTCCTCTTCGGGAAGCTGTGCTCTTGGTCCTGTAGGACATTAGGCCACAGCTTCATTAATCCTAACTGTGATTCCACCTAATGACAGTCCCTTTCCTCATCCTCTCCTCCTGCCTCACTCATTACCTAGCAAATTCGGGCTGTCACTAATCTCATCCCTTGTGTTTATTGATAGTGGCAGCTAGGGAAGAAGAGGGGCAGAATTAGATGGTGTAGATAACCAAAGGCTAAGATTTTGGAAAAGGCTCAGATTCACTTAATTAAGGCACCTTAAGACATCAAAGATACATGAATCTACCACATTTCCTCTTCTCTTCTCTATTTTCTATTTAAAATTGCAAACATTTTTGTTGTTTAGCTTATTTTTGATGAAAATCAAGCGCTGTAGAGGCTAAAAGCCATCGAATCTTCACATGAGCTCCCTAGCAGTGGCGAGGCTACAGCTGGTGTGGCAGGTGCAAAGCACAGGGGCCTGCAACAGGTCAGGGGCCTTCTGCTATTGGCAGTAAATTAGGAATTTTAATTTATTAGATGACAATGGCAGATAATTACTTTATAGAATGGTGATCTGATCATATTCATATATTTGTGGCTTTTTTTTTAGGGTAGATAGATAATTTATGAGGGAGGCCCCAAATTATTTTGCACCGGGGCCCTCCATTCACTAGTTCCGCCACTCCTCCTTAGATCAGTGACTCTCAAGAGCCGGTTTTAGGCCCAGTTTCGATCCCTGAGACCTTATCTTCCAGTCCTTACAGAAAAAGAGATACGAGAAGAGACTAACACTTTTTTAGATACCATTACCAAAAATCACAATCACTAATATAATTGTTGTAAGTGTCTAGCGCTTAATGGGACTAAGGCACAGCTCACGGCGATAGCTGCTAGCTGAATTGGAAAACGGGAGAGGGGAGGAAGACACAGGGGAGAGGAAGATACAAGGGGGAGGAAGAGGGGGGGAGGGGGGAGGAAGACATAGGGGAGAGGGGGAGGAAGAGGGAGGGGAGAGGGGGGAGGAAGACACAGGGGAGAGGGGGAGGAAGAGGGAGGGGAGAGGGGGGGAGGAAGACACAGGGGAGAGGGGGAGGAAGAGGGAGGGGAGAGTGGGGGAAGACACAGGGGAGGGGAGAGGGGGGAAGAGAAGCAGGAGAGGGGGAAGACAAAGGGGAGGTATAGTGGTGGAGAGACACATGGGAGGGAGTTGGGGGAGACATAGGGGTGGGAGTGAGGGGGGGACATAGGGGAGTGAGAAGGGGGAAAGAGACACAGGGGGGAAAGAAACCCAGGGGAGGGAGAGGGGGAAAGAGACACAGGAGAGGGGGAGGAAAGAGACACAGGGGAGGGAGAGGGGGAAGAGATACAGGGGAAGGGAGGTGGGAAAAATATATATATCCCGTCATTTATAAGGGGCAAACGACAAGTTATAGATAATTAATGAATTTACCTACAATTAAAATATGCTCTACTTAAATCAGTGCCAAATTAAATGAGATATAGTGTGGCACATGTAGTATCACCCTGTTCAAAATGTGCGGGATCTCAAACGAGGTCCCCATGACTGTAAGGTGCCCGGTCCAGATTTTAAAAAAATTGAGAGACTGCCCTAGATAATGACAGGGCCCTTGTTGGCTTTGCATATTCCTTTGCCCCTCACACATGCCACTTAAGACTAAAATTCTTCAAATGTATAATGGTCACTTTGCTTTTCTTTCCTTTACCCCTACAATATTCCCTTTTTAGAGCTGAAAAAGAATCAGAAACAGAAAATAGATAATATTATTATATTTATTCTTTTTTTTTGTATAGCGCCAACATATTCCCCAGTGCTTGGAGTACAATACATGGCACTACACATTAAACAAACTTATACAGTAGCAATTGACAATCCTGCCCTTGAGCAAACAATCAGGCTTTATACCACTTTCTTACAAAGCCTTTGCCAGATTGAGAACTCGCAAGCTCACAAACTAAAGGAGACTTGAGGAACAAAAGGTGAAAGAAGCTGAGAAAATACCTGGGGCTTACATACATTGCTGGTTTGTATGAGAGCAAGTTCTTAGCAGAATGCGGCTAATTAGCAAATGGTTGATTACTTTTTATGGTGCAATATAGTTCTGGGTATGTTGCAATGGCAGAGTTAGCTTGGGCAGAAGTGTGATGGAGACATATAAACTGAGGATTCATTAAAGGGGCACTTAAAAATACACTTGTTTATCAAGTGTGTACCAAACTAATAATATTATCAGCTGTGGATATAAAACATTTTTGAAGAAAAAATTAATTTCCAAAATCTCTATTATTATAGGGATAGATTTTGTTACATCGCTTCCTCAGAGCTGAATCATGAGGGGGTGTGTTTCAGCTATCAGTGGAGAGAGGGGCATGGAAGGAAGCAACATAGTCTTTGTTAAAGGCATATTTAAGTTTCATGGATTATAAATGCATCTGATAGAGGAGAATAAGTAGTGTATGAAAACATTTTTTTTTGCATGAAAGAATTCCAAAATAAACATTTTTACACTTACCATAAAGTTTGCTAAATCTCTTGAGTTTGCAAGCAGTTGATTTCCAGAGTTTAGACCCCTATAAATCCCTGCTAAAATTTGCATAAAATTCACAATTTGTTTTGGCCAATTACAAGCAGTTAATACATTGTATCAATCTTGATGGGAGTTTGTGTAGCAAGGAATCATGGAATGTGTAGTCCCCTGCATAAGGAAACAAGAAGGAATCAGACACTGCTGTGTAGATATTTGTATTTTGCTGCTGTTGGCTTGAAGGTTAATAAAGGGTTAAAATCCATACCCAAATGCAGTGTTTCTATTGGTAGATACACTGTGCCCATGTATGCAGCTCTAAGGATGTGAAAAACAAGTTTTTTTAAATAAAATAAATTTGTATGTGTATAGAAGGACTCCATGTAATGTGTGTGTCTGATATAAACAGTATGTGTTCGATAAGAAAAAGATAAAAACAGTGAAACTTAGATATACCTTTAAGATAAATGTATAATATTGAAATTGACACCACTCCCCTTCCCCCTCAATGGCCCAGGAGCAGGACGTAGTATCAAAGGATGGGTCCATCACTCTCCAGAAATATAAACGCCCAACTCAAACACAAGTTCCATCAAGTATTATGGATCCCTCCAGGGTCCTACAGATGGATCAAAATCTATTTTTTTTCCTAATTAAAACTAGTTTTTTTTTTTTTCCCTGATTAATTATGTTTTTTTTGTTTGTTTGTTTTTTTGCATCGCTTAGTCTTTTCAGACTCTTTCTGAGCTCATGGACCATAACACACGTTATCTCCATGGTCATGCTGATCTACTTGGTTTAACAGAGATACTGGAGTGGGTTGCCAGTTCCTTCTCAAGTGGGCCACAGCATACAGCTCCTGGTATTCCTAGTTGGTCTCCCATCCAAGTACTGACCAGGGCTAACCATGCTTGGCTTCAGTGAGGTGCGACCTCTTGGTTCCCTGACTGGAATCAAACCCAGGCCACAGTGGTGAAAGCACCGAATCCTAACCACCAGGGAACCCTAATTATGTTCTTAGTCAGACTTAAAGATTTCAAACATATATATATTTTCATTGTACAGTGGCCTTTAATATCGGAAGGAGCCTTGGTATCAGAAGTGTGGGGCAGAGTACTGAATGGGGCAGTTATCACAGGGCAAAAAATCCATGTACTGGGATTACTTTTGTAGCCAATATAAGAATGACCAGAAAGGAAAACTAGAATATTTTTTTTTTATCTCCTTGGCAATCCTGTAATGCTCTTCAAAAGACTTAAAGGACCACTGTAGCTCATATGTTTGATGTTTGCCTATCAGCAGGCTATAATAGAGCTGTTCTTTTCCATACTTCTGTGTAGGCAGTGGAGGCGGGGACAATGACATCATAACCCCATCTGCTTTCAAGCTCCATGATAGTCCAGCCCCCAGGTAGACATGACCACACCCCCTAATAAGGCACAGGGAGGTGGAGAGAAGCAGCTCTACTTAGGAAAAATAAAAAGTAAAATAAAAACTTTTATTTATTTTAAACTGCACACTTTTATTAATAGTCTAAGCCCAACAAACAAACATGTGAGATTAACTTTAAAATGCGTTACAGTGATCCTTTAAATCAGTATTACAATAAAAAATCTTTACATTTGTAAAATTTATATGCAATTATTCTTTAAGGTGGTAGTCTGTATGATAAAAAAAAATGTATGAATGAAAAACTTGAAGCTAAATGAATAATTAAGTAGGACAAATGTCATAAATGTAATAAAAAAAAGTAGTTGATGTTTCTAATTGAACCTGGAGGCATCCATACTATTTTAGTGAAGGTTGCAGGAGTGTTTAAGCTATGCAAGACAGAACTTGCAGTTACTGTTGAAAGCTGTCAATTTCTGAGCATGTGTTGGGAAAGGGATACGTGTCTAATTTCAAAATGTCCAATTATTTAACGCCCCTCCCTAACTTGTCACTAATCCTTTACATATCACTCCACTGTTCAATTGATACAGATTTTCCTCAGGCTCAAAGCTATCAGGACGTGCTCAAGTCAGACAAGATGCAACATCCTATATGCAAACAAAAACTTAAAAAAATAAGATTTAAAAAAAAAAAATGGATTTAATATCATGGATTATAAAGCAACCAATATTTTAGTTTGTGACATACTTCCCAAATGTGAAGTTTTACCTAAAATACTGCGGTCCTTTTAACATATACATTTTTTGCTTTTTTGTTATAGATTGAGCAGTTTAATATCTCCATTTAACAAAATGACAACACATCAGCGCCTATTTTCCAGTATCTCCAGTCAATGTACTTAAAACCTCTTACGCAGCAGAGGGGTTAATAGCTAAACATTTATTTTGCACTTTATTCGCCCAAAATGAGCACAGGCATATTTCATGCACAATTACCCCATCACCCTCCGTTCTCCGGAGCCGCATCCAGTGGCGGTGGTGGCGGAGACTCTTAATGCGCAGACAAGAGCTAGGAGTCTGAGCTTAGTAACAGCGTCGGCTGTCACACACGGGCAATTTGCAGCTCTTCCCTTGTCATGAGAGCGCTGACCTTGCCAGAAATGTGAAGGTCACATCCAGAGATGAAAGGACAACTCAGAAAATATTCCATGCAAAGCAAACAATCGGATAATAACAAAAACCAGCGGCTGTATCATTATGGCGATAACAGGAAAATCACAGGCAGAAACGCTAATTAAAGGACCACTGTGGTTTAGGAAAAACCTCACATGTTGTTAAGTATGTAACAAAATAACAACATCTGCAGCTGAGTAAGAAAGCCATCTCTCAAAGGAAATCTTAAGTTTTGAAAATTCTGTACATAAGTTTCCATCGTGTCTCACTTGAGCACATTATGAGGGCAATTTTTATATACTGTACAGGGACAGGTAAGAAGGGAGAGGGGTGGGGGATTTATTAAATAATTAGACCTCTTGGACCGTTCATGCTAAAAAGCAAGTCTTGCAGCAATAACTGCAAGTCATGTCCTGCAGAAATGAAAGCATCTATCTTACACATGCAACATTGACCAAGGATGCTTCTAGGTAGAGGCCATACAAAATATTTTATGTAATAAAAAAAAAGACAGGAGTCTTACAGAGGGGTTAAAACTTACTTCCCATGCTTGGATATGTCATTCAAGACATGATCCAGTTTTAGTAACTAAATAAAGTCTAAATAACCAAGCATGCAATGTATTGTTTTTGGCAAAAAGTAAAACTAATGCCAGAAAATGTACATTGAAAATGACATTAATCAGACCAGGATATCCTACTTTCTTGCTTATTCTCTTCTCTGTTAATTATAACAGGAGGAGTTCCATATATATCAGTTGTTGCTGAATTGCTCTGATGATAATGGTTATACAGCATAGAGCTACTCAGCAACTACTGCTACACTTGGGTACAACACATTGCTTGAAATGTGTAACATGTAGCCGATAAACCAATATGGGAGGGATTCAGAGCCTGATTGTAGGCGAGAAAATTACATTTTAAAACTAATGCTTATGGCATTATATTTACTTTTTGCTAATAACAATAATGGTAAACTTACTTATTGAGATGTTTGCAGTACCGCAACAATTGGAACCTCTTCAGTGTTCCCAATAACAATAAGTCCCTTACATGGTCTGCACTTACACAGTTTTATTCCAGATATAGAATACTTGATAAGTAGTTATATACAGCAGACAGAAACATCCACTGCTAGCTACATACGGAAACTCTGAGTCTCCAATAACTGAATAGTTCTGTATATATAATTATGCCATTATATATATTCTGTACATGTAATGTGTATAAATACATTGCATTTCATCATTATTCAGCTTACTCTGATACTTTCAGAACAAATTAGCAGTTCAAAGAAATTCTTATCTACTCTCAATTCAAGCCAATGTACAGTGCCTTGCAAAAGTATTCATCCCTCTTGGCATTTTTACCTATTTTGTTACATTACAGCCTTAAATTAAATGTTTTGTTAATCTGAAGTTTATGTGATGGATCAGAACACAATAGTCTAAGGTGGTGAAGTGAAATTAGAAAAATATATACATAAAACTATTTTTAGAAATAGAAAACAGAAAATTGGCATGTGCGTATGTATTCACCCCCTTTGTTGTGAAGCCCATAAAAAGCTCTGGTGCAATCAATTACCTTCAGAAGTCACATAATTAGTGAAATGATGTCCACCTGTGTGCAATCTAAGAGTCACGTGACCTGTCATTACATATACACACCTTTTGAAAGGCCCCAGAGGCTGCAACACATAAGCAAGAGGCACCACTAACCAAACACTGCCATGAAGATCAAGGAACTCTCCAAACAAGTAAGGGACAATGTTGTTAAGAAGTAGGTTAGGTTATAAAAAATATCCAAATCTTTGATGATCCCCGGGAGCACCATCAAATCTATCATAACCAAATGGAAAGAACATGGCACAACAGCAAACCTGCCAAGAGACGGCCACCAAAACTCACGGGCAAAGAGGGCATTAATCAGAGAGGCAGCACAGAGACCTAAGGTAACCCTGGAGGAGCTGCAGAGTTCCACAGCAGAGACTGGAGTATCTGTACATAGGACGACAATAAGCCATACGCTCCATAGAACTGGCAGAGTGGCCAGAAGAAAGCTATTACTTTCAGCAAAAAACTAA
The DNA here is from genome assembly GCA_027410445.1 of Discoglossus pictus. NCBI lineage: Eukaryota > Metazoa > Chordata > Amphibia > Anura > Alytidae > Discoglossus > Discoglossus pictus. The sequence goes on from CM050167.1 coordinate 26,563,693, forward strand.
ATGGCATGTTTTGAGTTTGCGAAAAGGCTTGTGGGAGACTCTCAAAATGTATGGAGGAAGGTGCTCTGGTCTGATGAGACTAAAATGTAACTGTTCAGCCATCAAAGAAAAAGCTATGTCTGGCGCAAACCCAACACATCACATCACCCAAAGAATACCATCCCCACAGTGAAACATGGTGGTGGGGATGTTGTTCAGCAGCTGGGACTGGGAAACTTGTCAGAGATGAGGGAAAGATGGATGGTGCTAAATACAGGGATATTCTTGAGTAAAACCTGTACCACTCTGTGCGTGATTTGAGGCTAGGACGGAGGTTCACCTTCCAGCAGGACAATGACCCCAAGCACACTGCTAAAGCAACACTTGAGTGGTTTAAGGGGAAACATGTAAATGTGTTGGAATGGCCTAGTCAAAGCCCAGACCTCAATCCAATAGAAAATCTGTGGTCAGACTTAAACATTGCTGTTCGCAAGCGCAAACCATCCAACTTGAAGGAGCTGGAGCAGTTTTGAAGGAGGAATGGGCAAAAATCCCAGTGGTAAGATGTGGCAAGCTCATAGAGACTTATCCTAAGAAAAAGGTGGCTCTACAAAGAATTGACTTTAGGAGGGTCAATAGTTATGCACATTGACTTTTTCTGTTATTTTGTCCTATTTTTTGTTTGCTACACAAAAAAAAAAAAAAACATCTTCAAGTTGTGAGCATGTTCTGTAAATTAAATGATGCAAATCCTCAAACAATCCATGTTAATTCCAGGTTGAGGCAACAAAACACGAAAAATGCCAAGGGGGGTGAATACTTTTGTATCATGATGCAGTCAGTTTAAACCCACCTATATATATGTACAGCATACTGTCACTACAATGTAATAAAATATTGTAAACTATCAGACATTGGTTTTATTGTTTAATTGTTATAGTCTAGGTGGGTTGGAGCCCATATTGTGTATGACAAAAGCCCTTTGTATATTTTTTGCAATTTATACTGCTCAACCCCAGTTCTCCATTCCCTATTGCTAGGGATTTGTCTGACTATCAGCCCTATGAAATTCCCTCAAGTGTAAAACCATAGCCCGTAAGACTTGCTGCTATTAAATTGGCTGTGTAAAGCAACCCGCCAACAACTTGCGTAGTAAGGGCGATAAAACCCTACGGGATGTTGAAAAGTGCACTCTGCGGCCGCAAATACTTTGTTCTGTCAAGTTTGTAACTGTTACATTCCAATCACGCTATTAAATTGCTACAAATCCACTGGCTTTCAACCCCGTAACCTGCAAATGGAGCCAAAAAGCCAACAGGTACTAGAGAGGACCCGTAAGGGGGTTAAACTCCTATCCGTAGCACTGTAAATGTAAATATACACACCCTACTACAATTAGAGGGAAAGTGATGTTAGGTATTAAACTGAATAGCACAACATTCTCAAACTCGCAAATCTGCAATACAAGATAAAAAAAAAAATCTGTTTAATTTCCGTGTTTTATCGATCCCGGCAATCAATGTGTTACATATAATACATATAATGGAACTTGCATGGACTAGAATATCATATTTACTGATTTTTTGATATTGCATTATTTCTGGAATGTCCCGATCGAAACTCGTAATTGAAACCAGTAAGGCTCTGAAATCTAACCTCCATTTTTTAGTGACATAATGATCACGATCTCATTTGCCATAGGCTCTATCTAAATCCGGAACTACGTGTTTGACTAATTGATCATGTTCATGGCCGCACATCAGACGTGCAAAAAATGGTGTACGGGCTTGCATCTTTGGCCCGTAACTCACCGCATGGTGGAATTTAATAGTAACAAGGCCGAATTTCAAGCCGACAGCCTTTGCGGGTGTGCAGATGCCACTACGGGCTTCAAATTTAATGGGCTGCAAGTGTTCCTGTCACAGCCCTAACAGGCTTTTCAAGACAATACATACTTTATACTTTCTGGAGAATTCCACCAAATATGTTGTGTTGTGACCTTCTATTTGTGGTATGAGAAAAACAGGAGCATGGGATCAGTAGATGTTGATGGAGTGAAAATTAATAAGGAGTGAAAAGTGAAAATTCCAAGGGCAATGAAAGGTGAGCGGGATTATATGAGAAAAAACACATTTTATTTTGTCTGTCTAAAGCCTCAATTGCCTTATCTCTGAGATGTTGACGTCTACAAACTGAATTAGTTTCTTGGTGGTGCAGCTCCTCCTCCTTCCCCACAGTGAACGGGTTCAATTCAACCTATGCAGATCTGCCGTTTCCCCACTCAGTTCCTACATATCTCCCTCTTTATGTCTTCTAGAGCTGTGCTTCTCAACAGATGGTCCTAAGACCGGTGCTGGTACCTGAGACCTTATCTGCTGGTCCTCACTAACAAAGATGGATGAGGAGATCTTAAGACTTCAGTCGTACCCCCACCATTCGTCACAGTTATAGATAACTTGTTGATTAACTGCAGCTAAAATTTTCTCTATTCAAATGCATGCGAAACGGAAAAAAAATATAGCGTGTCACGTGTAGTACCCACTGCTCAAAATTCTCTCTACTCAAAGGTGGTCCCATGAGCATTGGAAAGTAACCAGGCGGTCCCCAGAGTAAAAAGACGGAGGATCACCATACTAGAGAACTGCTTTGTACCAACGAGATAAGAGGAACAAGCACCCAGTGGATTTAGGGAACATAAGAAGCTCTTATATCTGAATACCTGCTTCTACGTACACTCTTCAAGCAAACCGGATACTTTTGAGAGCATAATTGTACTGTTCTTACAGTGTACTGTCAGTTCTACCCTACAGAGAGAATTCAGATCTGTCTCCATCACAAGTCATATGTCAGGATGTTTTTTCTCCATGATTGAATGAAAACTGTCATGGCGTGGATCAAACATCATGAGCTGGTTTAATTATGGGCAGTGATCTTTTGGTTCTACCAAGTCTCGCCATGAGTTCAAATGTTTTTGGAACCTAACAACGCCCATAGTTGTAATCCAGTTAAATATTGTGTACACAAGGTTTTCACACTGCAAATATAGGGCCATGCAAATGTATGATCTCCTACTGACCAGTAACTTGGCTTTAATTCATAACAAATTTCAGAATAAACCAAAGCACTCCAAAAAGGAATAGGGGAGATGGAGAGAAAGGGCAAAATGTCCTAGTGCAGATTGCTTGTTTGTCAATGAAGACACACTGGACAGTTATAGGTTAATGCAGTCACCTTGGCCAACCTCAAACAGTTGAGGTATCATGAACACATTAGTCCATAGTCATCTGATCTGGACTTCAATATCCACCTGCATCTGCATGCCAGGTGAGTGTGATCCTCGAACTCCACATCGATGTGTGAAGAATTATGTGTTGTAATAGGTATAATAGTACTCTTACAGGTTGTGACAGCCAATGGCTAATATGTATCTATATACGGACTGATAACCCCTCTCTTAAAACAACCCCATTTTGGATTTTGTACTAATCTTGTCCTGGATATATGGTCATGTTTATGGAACAATAATGGCAATGAGATAATCATAAAAAATGTTATAATAATAAAATCAAACGTGTTTCGTCGCTTTTCCTGCGGCTTCCTCTGTGCTAAAACACCCTATAAAAATATATATAAATAAAATATGTAACATGATGTAATATGATATAAAAATTATATGCATAAAATATTAATATATAAATAGCTTCATATTCATATATAAATGGCTTCTCCAAAAGTAAATTTGGTAGCTACTTGGAAATCCCTCCACAAGTTTTCCCTCTTACCATATGAACAGTCTACTGTGCTATAGAAAGAAAGCTTGAGATATATTTTAATTTAATTCAGATATCCCTATGTTTAAAACTGTTATATCTCAAACGGTGTATATACAGTCAGGTCCATAAATATTGGGACATCGACACAATTCTAAACTTTTTGGCTCTATACACCACCACAATGGATTTGAAATTAAACTAACAAGATGTGCTTTAACTGCAGACTTTCAGCTTTAATTTGAGGGTATTTACATCCAAATCAGGTGAACGGTGTAGGAATTACAACAGTTTGTATATGTGCCTCCCACTTTTTAAGGGACCAAAAGTAATGGGACAATTGGCTGCTCAGCTGTTCCATGGCCAGGTGTGTGTTATTCCCTCATTATCCCATTTACAAAGAGCAGATACAAGCTCCAGTGTTCATTTCAAGTGTGCTATTTGCATTTGTTGCTGTTAACTCTCAATATGAGATCCAAAGAGCTGTCACTATCAGTGAAGCAAGCCATCATTAGGCTGAAAAAACAAAACAAACACATCAGAGAGATAGAAAAAACATTAGGTGTGGCCAAATCAACTGTTTGGAACATCTTTAAAAAGAAAGAACGCACCGGTGAGCTCAGCAACACCAAAAGACCCGGAAGACCACGGAAAACAACTGTGGTGGATGACCGAAAAATTATTTCCCTGGTGAAGAAAACACCCTTCACAACAGTTGGCCAGATCAAGAACACTCTCCAGGAGGTAGGTGTATGTGTGTCAAAGTCAACAATCAAGAGAAGCCTTCACCAGAGTAAATACAGAGGGTTCACCACAAGATGTAAACCATCAGTGAGCCTCAAAAACAGGAAGGCCAGATTAGAGTTTGCCAAACAACACCTAAAAAAGCCTTCACAGTTCTGGAACAACATCCTATGGACAGATGAGACTAAGATCAACTTGTACCAGAGTGATGGGAAGAGAAGAGTATGGAGACGGAAAGGAACTGCTCATGATCCAAAGCATACCACCTCATCAGTGAAGCATGGTGGTGGTAGTGTCATGGCGTGGGCATGTATGGCTGCCAATGGAACTGGTTCTCTTGTATTTATTGATGATGTGACTGCTGACAAAAGCAGCAGGATGAATTCTGAAGTGTTTCGGGCAAGATTATCTGCTCATATTCAGCCAAATGCTTCAGAACTCATTGGACGGCGCTTCACAGTGCAGATGGATAATGACCCGAAGCATACTGCAAAAGCAACCAAAGAGTTTTTTAAGGGAAAGAAGTGGAATGTTATGCAATGGCCAAGTCAATCACCTGATCTGAATCCGATTGAGCATGCATTTCACTTGCTGAAGACAAAACTGAAGGAAAAATGCCCCAAGAACAAGCAGGAACTGAAGACAGTTGCAATAGAGGTCTGGCAGAGCATCACCAGGGATGAAACCCAGCGTCTGGTGATGTCTATGCGTTCCAGACTTCAGGCTGTAATTGACTGCAAAGGATTTGCAACCAAGTATTAAAAAGTGAAAGTTTGTTTTATGACTGTTAATCTGTCCCATTACTTTTGGTCCCTTAAAAAGTGGGAGGCACATATACAAACTGTTGTAATTCCTACAGCGTTCACCTGATTTGGATGTAAATACCCTCAAATTAAAGCTGAAAGTCTGCAGTTAAAGCACATCTTGTTCGTTTCATTTCAAATCCATTGTGGTGGTGTATAGAGCCAAAAAGATTCGAATTGTGTCGATGTCCCAATATTTATGGACCTGACTATATATATATATTCCTATACAGAGATCTGCAACTCTTATGGCTAAAGAGACGAATTCCATCAACATTCAAAGCAACATATCCTCGAAGAGCAGAAATATATAAAATCTCACTAGCATAATTGAACATATTAAATTTAATATTGCTAATGTTGTCTTTTATTGCTCCAAGAGGTTTGTGTTTTAAAAAAAAAAAGGCATGTGACATGGATTGCTGAGAACATATACCATGAATAAGTGAGCTGACACAAATTAAACCTGATTGATAAGCGACATATACATCTGCACTGAGCTGCATTTGGCTTTGGAGCCATAGGTTGTTGACCCCTGTTCTGTTAGCTTGCAATGTTTTTTAATTTTTTTATCTCGTCTTAAAGAAATGTTTCTAGACCTATAAACAAAACAATATAAAATAAATAAAACAAAATGTATATCTACTTTACTCAGCCTGTCACAACATTACAGTATATTTGTATCTAAGACAGTAACTGTTACAAATGATAACATGCGTAGAGAAAAAAGCATCTATATTCTATGCTAAAATTATAGCAGCTAGACGCCCCATAATGCTTTGCATCAGGAAAGCGGTAAATGAGAAATACGTCTAAATGTCAGATATTATCATGGAGGATCCATATGCAATAGTCGGGTTATTAAGAAGCATTTGAAAGCTCAACTCTAGCTGCATCAGACGCAGCTCTGGGAAATGCCGGGGAAAGACAGAAGATAAGTGAAACAGTGACCTTTACATTGTCTAGTGACACATGGCCAGAGGGACATGTGGGTGTCCATCAAGATATCTAGTAACATAACACCCCACTCCAGATCTATCTGTTGTAATATACCAACAGAGCAACAGTGTAGAAGAGCCTAGCTCTATATTATAGTATACTAGTAACCTGCCCATTATAAATGACGGTATCATATGGTCTCTCTCAGTGCTGTCTCTCTCTGTGTGCCCTCTGTCTCTCTCTCTGTGCACCCTGTCACTCTCTCTCTCTCTCTATCTCTCTTCCTTCCTCTCTTTCTCCCTCTCCCCCTTCCTATTATAAATGACAGTATCATATGGTTGGTTCTGTCTCTCTCAGTTCCGTCTCTCTCTGTGTGCCCTCTCTCTCTCTCTGTGCACCCTCTCTCTATCTCTCTCCATCTCTCTCCCTCTCCCTCCCTTTCTCTCTCCCATCTCTATCTCTATCTCCCTCTCTATCTCTCTCTCTCTACATATATATATATATATATATATATCTCCCCTTCCTCTCTCTCTCTCTCTCTCTCTCCCATCTCTATCTCTCTCCCTCCCTCTCTATCTCTCTATACATATATCTCTCCCCTTCCTCTCTCTCTCTCTCCCATCTCTATCTCTCTCTCCCTCCCTCTCTATCTCTCCCCCTTCTCTCTCTTTTACATTGGTTTACTTTGGCCAGGACAATCAGAGTTACTACCACTGTTTAATGACCTCATGAGGTGTGGAGACAAGCAGCTGATTTTTAAAAATACATGTAATTCTGAAGACTGCTTGTCTAAATCACTGAATATTATTTTTATTAATGATGGATGCCTAATTAAAACATCTAGCTCCTGTTGTTAGGACACTACAGTGACCATGATAAGGAATGTCCACAGATATTAATGACCTAACCAGTAACTTTGGAGAAATAAAATAATCTGTGAAACTGATAGCCACCAAATGTAATCATTTAATACGAGGATAAATAATAAACTCTCAATCTAAATCAGATGCTCTCCCAATACTTATATGATCAAGGCCCTAGTTACAGCTCTTCCACACACATTCCTTTGCCTCTTTACTTTGATTTGTAGACCCAACTAGGCAATATAAAGCTGAGATATCCATTGAGGAGTATCCAGCCTCCATTATATAGTGGGCAGATAAGCAGGTCATGATACCACAGGTGCTCAATGTCCACCTCCCATCCTTGATTTGTGCATATGAAGGACAGCTGAGCGGTGACACACGTCTCCTATTCTGCACAGTATCAACAGGGGAACTCAAAGCCCAATTTACAAAGGCGCTGCAGAGCGGCAGCCCTTAGCAAGATGTTTAGCCATTAACGCAGTGGAATCCAGCAGGGGGGCGCGGAGCTGGATCAGCAAGGCACGCTTTGGTGGAGACAAACACTGTTCACAATAAAAGGTGCTTGTCTAGTCTTCCGAGGAAAGGGAATAAATTAACTATTTGAGTGTCTGGGCACAAAATGCTTGTTGCAATTCACTTGCACTGCCTAGCAGCAAGGATAAGACAGTGATTGAGGTAGTAATGGTGCTTTCCTGGTAAGAGCAAGTATATAATACACTAATGGGTGCCGCTACATATCTATGACTAGTCAGAAAACCAATATTTCCATTGCACTCTGGGATTTCTGGGTAATGGCATGTAAATGAACCCTCACTCTTTGATCCAAAACCATTTTACATAGCCACGTCAAGTTTTACACCAGTTTTTAAACAGACTGGAAATACCTGAGTTATCTAACTTACCCGCTGACAGCATTGTTTTGTTCTTATAGGATTCATTAGTGTTGGGCTGGTTGCTAACTCAAGTAAAAAATCAGGTAGGAGGAAGTCTACTTGCCAAAAATGAATTTAAGAGTCACTGTTTTCGTAAGTGGAGCAAATGAAAAAGAACAGTAGGAGTTGCAATGTGAATACTCTACTGCAGGCTTTTGGGCCTAATTATCAATAAATAAAAGTCAACAGGCTAGAGAACTGAAACTACAGTTGAATGATAACTTTTAATTAGTAATTAGAAATTATAGTATTAAACAACATGTAATTAATATTGAATATGCAACTTATACATATTTTTTACATTGCTTTGTGAATACTTATGTTATCAAGCTCTTTTTAGTGTACTCTGTTGCCTTCCTCCACTTACTACTTGTGCACCTTTCAAGTTGTGTCTTGATCAAGTTTCTTTTTCTTCCTAGGCAGTTTGTGTTCCTTAAGGAATGGACGCAAGCACCTAACTAATGTTTAATAATTGTACTTGTCCTGCGTACCTTGCTGTACTCCTCTCCAGATTTGAAGGAACCGGCAACCTACTTCAGTATCGTTGCCAAGAAAAATGTATGGATAGGCACAATCAGGGACATAGATGTACTTGCCATGTTGAGGTCCATATGGTCACAAAGAGTCAGACACGACTGAACATTTAAAAGGTTTGATTTATGTATTTATGTTAGTATATGTTATATATGGTACTAATAGTACATTGGCAGATCAATATTTCTGAATATAAATGGATTACATTTACTGAACAAACACAATACGCTGAGATTAAAATGAAGTTTGGGTTTATTGTTGAAATGGTGAGTTGGGCCAGAGGCAAAATTAAGGTCATGAGTGCAGAGAGATCAAGAAGTGTAGGGTGAAAGAATCTAAGTCGGACTGTGACGAGAGAGGAGATGGATCTTTAAGGAGGTGTTAGATTCAGGTTTGGTGACCATACAGAATGGAGGTGGGTTGGAGTGCAGGACAGGAGTAGGACTTGGGACTGTCCATGTTGGGAGGGATCTGGATCATAGATAGCTTTGTGGAACGTAGGGGGAGATTAGCGAGACAAGAGATTTGTAACCAAGTGTAAGGCAACATCAGTAGATTGGACTCCATTTGAGTTGGCCTAGGAGAGTGGAGGTGAAGGTTGCAAGGTGCAAATGTATGTAACATGCATGTTTCCTTTATTTATATCTTACAAAAATGAGGTGTATTTTTTTTACATACATTTGGTGGAATGTTGTTTTTTAAACTTTAGATCATTTTTTGATTGTTTAACGCACTGTCTGTTAAATGCAAAAAGCCACAAGTCTCTCTGCAGCTCAATGCTATTAGCTCCTTTATAGACACTCAAAAAACAAACACTTTGGGTAGTTTTTTCCCATTATCTGCACTGTTCTCTACTCAATGTCTGCCCTACTTCTGTTAGTCATAGTACTCTGAGTAACTGCAATTTCTCTCTAAAAAGGAATGGGGGCATTTAGAAAAAAAAAATGATTCCTGTTTCTTTTTCAGTGAACACTTATTAAATAAATGGTTACTTGATATTTTTACTGTAACAGAAATGGCATCTAAGAGGCAGTTATTAAAGTAAAAAATGTGTTACATGAGACAGATTCACATTGCTATAGAAACAGAAGGAAGATTTTTTTTAGTAAAATAGACTCAAGGTGCTGTGTGTATAGTGACAGTGAATGGCGGGGAATCAAGTCTCAGTTTGAGACTATTTGGGACCAATGAGCAAGATTCATCCAAGTGAATGATCCTCATGCCCCATCTGGGACTACTGCGCCCGGCTAGCAATCCTAACTTCAGTGGTTCTTGCTCAATAGTCTCAGATAGGGCATGAGGATCTCACATCGTCTCAGCAAGTCTTAGCAACTTAATTTCCTGTGCACTTTCCTTTATACGGTAATTAAAAAAATATTGCATCAAATTATAAAATTAAAAACATATACAGAGTGTATTATAATGTAACCAATATACTAAACGAATTACAATTCATTATATTTAAGGACAAATAAAAGGTCCTAGTTGTGGTCTAAATTCAAAATATCTGATCTTTTAATGTAGAACTCACATGGCATCTTTTCTTTGACCCTTTAACTCAGAAAATAATATTAGACCAGTAATTCTAATTCTAATATAGTACATATATGCACCCCTTCTGGATTGCTACCTTGTTGTGGTGAAGGGACTTGTGTACTTCAATGAAGCTGTGAGCTATACCGTGTAGAGTCACCCAAGATGGTAAGGTCTTAGCAGAGAAGTTGTCCACTGGAGAAGGAACTGGCAACCCACTTCAGTATCTTTGCCAAAAAAACCTTATGGATAAGCACAACCATACACAAGATGTGCCTGGTGTTCTGCGATCCATAGGCTCACAGAGAGTCGGACACGAATGAACCACTAAACAACAACATATATAGGTCTAATGATACACACCCAATTTCACAAATTAACATGCAATCCATTGTGTTTATAATTAATTGTATATTAACGTAGCAATTAATTCATAAATATAATTATAATAGAGTGCAGATTTACTATAAATTGAGTATAAGGGATTAAATGCGTAAATCTAAAAGGCCCTTTATATTTACCAATGTGTCCACCAGGTGTAGAATAGTATATATACAGCAGTAAATCACATAGACTGAAGACTGTCACTATATTTTACACACTGTATGTATTTTATACCTTTCAAATGTATCATTCTATTTATGAATGATCGGTATATATTACATATTTATACTGCCATTTTGCTGTTAAACATATTTCAGAGCTATTCCATCTGCCATACATTTTGATGTATAGTTATATATATATTTGTCCATACATTGCATTTTTATTTATAGAGTAAACATGTTCAATCATATTTTACTGCATTTATATACACTATATACAGTAAATTTCACCTTACTTCTACCATTTTAGATTCTATGGCGTACATTCATCAAATACTCTTGCAGAAAATAAAACAACTCCTTATCTTGTTCCATAAAATCTTCTCAGCAAAGTGTCTAAACCAGGGATTTCCAGAGTAATTCAGCTATTGAACAATTTTGGGTTCTAAAAGTATTCCCACAACCAGTTCCTGGTACTCAATAATTGGCCTTCAAGTTGCAAAATCGCTGATCAATAGGCCTAAAAGGGGGCCCAGGATCCCATTCCCCAACCTTGTATATCATAAATACAGGAGCTTCTCAATAACACCACTCACAGATAGCAGGGTTTCTACAATAATCTTAAATGGGCATGTTAAGGGGCACTATAGTGATAAAACACTATGGTCCGTTAACGGAATAATTCTCATCTAGAATAATGAAAGTCCTATTAGTCCAACTTTAGAAAAAGATTGCTACTCTTTTATTCAACTGTTTGCTTCCATGTTGGCCTCTCTCCCTCCTGCCATCATTCAGAGCATGTTACTGTGTTAGGTCGGATGAAAGTAAGCTATGAATCTACTGTGAATCTACCTATTGCATCTTTTAATGGTAGCACAGCATAGTCAGCAATTGGTCCACATGATCTACATTAGAAGCTTCAATACATGATATATGGAGCAATAGGAGGTTACTGGTCCTGCTCTGAGCATTAGAAGATGCAAACTTGAGATTCACAGCTTGCTGACTGCCCACCTCATACAGTAACATGCCCTGAGGGGTGATAGGATCAAGAAAGGTGAGGAAAGGTGAGGAAAATTATCACATATAATAGTTGTCAAACTGTGAGTTGTCGTCACGCTTTGCGGCCCTCGCAAAGCGAGGACTGCAACTGACAACTCACAGTTTGACAACCCCCCCTGCCACACTGATGCTCGCGATGAGCGCCGTAGGCACGCACGAGTTGGGGCGCGCATGGGAGGCGGCTGCAGCATAAGGTGAGGGAGGAGTGGGTGAGAAACATAGGAGGGAAAGCTGTGGGGAAGACAGACAAAGGGGAGGGAGAGGAGGGGGGAAGAGACACAGGGGAGGGGGGAAGAGAGACACAAGGGAAAGGAGGGGGAAGAGAAACAAGAGGGAGAGGAGGGGGAAGAGAGACATGAGGGAGAAGAGGGGGGAAGAGAGACACCGGGGAGGGAGAGGAGGGGGAAGAGAGACACAGGAGGGGGAAGAGAGACACGGGGAGGGAAGGGAGAAGAGAGACACATGGGAGGGAGGGGAGACGAGAGACACAGGGGAGGGGGGAGAGACACAGGAGAGAGAGGAGGGGAAAAAGAAACAGGGGAGGGAGAGGAGGGGAGAAGAAACACAGGGGAGGGAGGAGGGGGGAAGAGAGACACAGTGGAGGGAGGAGGGGGGGAGAGACACAGTGGAGGGAGGAGGGGGAGAGAGACACAGTTGAGGGAGGAGGGGGGGGGGGGAGACACAGGGGAGGGAGAGGAGGAGGGGAAGATACACAGGGGAGGGAGAGGAGGGGGGAAGAGATACAGAGGAGGGGGGGATACAGGGGAGAGACACGGGGGGAGAGGTGGGGTGAAGAGACACAGGGGAGGTAGGAAGGGGGAGAGACACAGGGGAGACGCTCATTGCGAGGCCCATGATTAGCACCGATGACGCTCATTGCGAGTCTTGTGATGAGCGCCAAAGGTGCTCATTGCGACGCCCCTGATGAGCACCAAAGGCGCTCATCGCAAGGCCAGTAAAGTCGAGGGGGGGAAAGGTAAAGGGGTGGAGAGGCTCGCAATGAGCGACGAAGGCGCTCATCGCGATGCCAGTAAAGTAGAGGAGGAGAGGCTTGCAGTGTGAGGCAAATACCATTGCCAGGCTTCACATTTTATTGCCGTCATTTTTGACGGGCAAGTCACTAGTAAATAATAATTTATAAATGTATATAATTTGGCTGGTAGGGTTCTCATTAGCTGGATGCGGCTTATATAACTAAAGGGTCATAACTTGATTTGCCACTACAGTGCCCCTTTAAAGGTTCTATTTATTTATTTCCTACAATATTTTGTTTATAATCAAGTGTAGTTATTCAAAAGATCACATTGTAAATGCACTACAGTGGTACTTTAAATTATGTATTTATGGGCTATAAACAACAATGCGTAATGCGCAGCATCTGCGTCCAAAGCAAAGCCTTTGTGTAATTCGTTAAGTTACTAAGTAATCCGTACAGTGCTATATATTTTATATATTTGCACCAATATGAATGTTAAACATGGAAAATAAAATAACTCATTTATATCATGTTACATTCTATATCTAACCATGAAACATTTCAAATCTTATTTAAAGACCCCAAAATCTCATCTCTAAGAGTCACCATGGAAACCAAGCTCTATAGCAAGAGAGGTGCCATCATTAACTCTTGTAGTGCCACTGGGGTACAACAAAAGCATTGAAAGCAAGAAAGATAGGGGAAGAGAATTACAGCCAAAGAGCTGATAATATATGTGACAATACAGGGGTCATATGATATTATTGCATTTTTTATTGAGAAATTAGGAATAAAATCAGTATTACAATAACAAATAAAAGCTTAGTGTAGGGATGGGCAATAGGTGGATCTGGGGATCAAATCTGGAGCTCCATCCTATATATTCCTGACCTCCACATCATTATTGTTCTATATATCCCTATTAATGCCTCCATAGCCTCCATATCCTTACATAAGCTGATAGTTAAGTGGTATCCTTCTCTATGTATCATTTCCTATATCATTTTCCTCATTGTGCTGTTTTCAGTGCCATTATATTAAAATATTTCTATGCATAAGAAAAGCAAATTGGACTCAGATCTTGACTTTTCCAAATGCATTTGGACCCTGGTGGATTTTCTTACAATACGTTGTATGGCCACTACTACACTGGCCCTTTAAATGATCCCTCTTTTTCAGAATAGTATATTTTAAGGATAATACTAACTTTTTAAACATATTTATTTTCCTAGTATAATAATAATTCAATCCTTCCTGAAGCTTCGATATTCTCAAATAGACAGTTGGCTAAATGGCGTCCCATAGTATAAATAAGATCATGCACTGAAATCATATTATCCTGCTAAAAGGATCTGTCAAGCTGTTTTGAGTAGAAAAACAATGATTTAATTCAAGCTATAAGAAGATTATATTGTAAAGAATTTTAATTAATGAATACAGAGATAATTTTTGCTTTGCCTAAATATTTCCAGTGCTAAGACACTGGCGGCATGCCACTTGTGGAGCTAGACTGGTTTTACAATTAATATTAACTTTTTGAGCAATTATTATTAGCTTGCAATAAAAATGAAATACAAATGGCATTTATGGTAATTATACATTAGTAGTAATGTGTTGTAATAATGTACTGATGTTGTAATGCTTTAGAGTCAAGTAATGTTGGGGTAGTGATGTCACAGAGCTTTGCCCCCCATCTCTTCCTCTCCTTCATCCCAACATTTTCACCACTCCTTTCAGTCTTCCTCTGACAGTTCTTTTAGTTTCCGCTCCACTTGTTATTTTCTTTGCTCCTCCTTTCATTGTATCTATCCTTTTTCAGTCTTAGCTCCAGCCCTTCCTTATGTAACCCCCCCGCCCCCTTTTGGTCCCTCCTTTAATCCTCTTTTTGACCCTCCTTCAATCATTCACTCTCTCTAGTTCTCCCCATTCACCCTCTACTCCTCATATCTATCTATCCATCCATCCATCTCCTCCACTATCCATCCATCCATCTCATCCACTATCCATCTATCTATCCATCCCACCCACTATCCATCTATCTATCCACCCATCTCATCCACTATCCATCTATCTATCCATCCATCCATCTCATCCACTATCTATCCATCCATCTCATCCACTATCCATTCATCCATCTCATCCATCCATCTATCTATCCATCCATCTCCTCCACTATCCATCTATCTATCCATCCATCCATCAATCTCATCCACTATCCATCTATCTATCTATCCATCCATCCATCTCATCCACTATCCATCTATCTATCCACCCATCCATCTCATCCACTATCCATCTATCTATCCATCCATCCATCTCATCCACTATCCATCTATCTATCTATCTATCCACCCATCCATCTCATCCACTATCCATCTATCTATCCATCCATCCATCTCATCCACTATCCATCTATCTATCAATCCATCCATCTCATCCACTATCTATCCATCCATCCATCTCATCCACTATCCATCCATCCATCTCATCCACTATCCATCTATCTATCAACCCATCCATCTCATACCCTATCTATCCATCCATCCATCTCATCCACTATCCATCCATCCATCTCATCCACTATCCATCTATCTATCAATCCATCCATCTCATCCACTATCTATCCATCTATCCATCTCATCCACTATCCATCTATCTATCCACCAATCCATCTCATCCACTATCTATCCATCCATCCATCTCATCCACTATCCATCCATCCATCTCATCAACTATCCATCTATCTATCAACCCATCCATCTCATACCCTATCTATCCATCCATCCATCTCATCCACTATCCATCTATCTATCCATCCATCCATCTCATCCACTATCCATCTATCTATCAATCCATCCATCTCATCCACTATCTATCCATCCATCCATCTCATCCACTATCCATCTATCCATCCATCTCATCCATCCATCTATCTATCAACCCATCCATCTCATCCCCTATCTATCCATCCATCCATCTCATCCACTATCTATCTATCTATCTATCTATCTATCTATCTATCTATCTATCTATCTATCTATCTATCTATCTTATTTATCTAAATATAACAATCATTGTGGGCTCTCCCATTTACAATTTAGGTACCCCTGGGGGCTAATTCAGCCACTAAAGCCATTTTTGGAAACTATATGTATGGAGTCAGTGGATTCCTACAACCCATACCCATTTCTTATAAGACTCACCATGGAAAATTGAAGAACCAGGCAACTCCACAATGAAAAAATAAATATATGTTTGAAAAGTTAGAGTTTGGCTAAAAGCCTAATTAGGCAGGAAAAATGTCATAAAGCAAGTTTTTAAATACAAAAAATATATATTTTTTTATTAATCTAGGATACATTGGTCATAGTTCTGTGTGAAAAAAGGATTTATACACGCATCCACTGACAACTACAAACACGCACCCCCATCATCCAGCTCTCACGATGTGATGTCACAAACACAAAATGGATTCCTGTACATACATTTAAAGAATCACTGTAGTTCAAGGAAAAAGGCACTCATTTGTGAAGTAAGTAATAAGTCATGGGCATAAAATATTTTTACAGATGAATCCATTTAGTCTTTTGTACATCGCTTCCTGAGAGCTGAATCATGAGGGTGTTTTTTTTTTTTTTATCAGTTTAGGGAAGGGTGAGGGCGGAGGAAACTGAAAGTTCAAGAGGCTTTGCTAGATACTAAAATGTACACAACACATTGTCCCCATGAAATGCCCAGAAATAGGCTGTGTGTATCATTAGATGCAAGTCATGCTCTTCAGAAATGTAAATGCCCTTCTCACATACACAACTTCTACCAAAGTATCATGGATGCCTCCCGGGTCCCGCAGAGCCATTAAAATGTATTTTTATGTAAATTTAAACTAGCTTTATGACTTTCCCTATTTAAATATAATCCTAGTCAGACTTAGAGTTTACAATTGTGTGTATTTAATTGTACAGTGGCCCTTTAACTGGCTTTGAATAAGAATACTGAAAGAGCATATTTGGTAAAGTATAATTCCTTACAGCCCTTCTGGATCACTACCTTGTCGTGGCGAAGGGGCTTGTGTAACTCAGTGAAGCTGTGAGCTATACCATATAGGATCACCCAATATGGGCAGGTCATAGCAGAGAAGTCAGACAAATCGTGGTCCACTGGAGAAGGAACTGGAAACCCACTCCAACATCTTTGCAAATAAATCGTCATGGATGAGCACAACCAGAAACATAGACAGATGTGACTGGAGTGCTGTGTCCATATAGTCAGGAGAGTTGGGCACAACTGAAGGACTGAACAACAACAGCAACAATTAATTTACAGACATACATATGTTCTTTGCATTTTCTGTTAATTTCAAAGAAGTTTAAAAAGATTTTACTTTTACTTTACTTTATCACTTTTTAATGCAAAACACAGCTTTGGTAATATTTAAAGCTGTCTTTTAAATGCATTACAAAAATAATTGTGTTCCATGTCCCTTTAAGCATAACTCACATGAAAAAGTTCCTCCCTATCTGCTAGTAACTTTATCTAATGTGAGTAATTAACTCTCATGAAGGTGATAAGCAGAAACAGTATGCCCAAGTACTTAAAGGCATATTTAAGATTCCTGGATTATGAATGCATCTAATAGAGGAGAATCAGTAGTGTATGCAAACATTTTTTTGCATGTAAAAATCACATATATAGTTGTGAGCGTACGGGTCGTTGCTCACACTTGCGGGCTCGCGAAGCAAGCCGAGGCCCTCGCGTAGCGAGCTGCGGCCCTCGCGTAGCGAGGTCACTGGGCAAGGGCCTCAGTTGCTGGCGAGGTCACTGGGCAAGGGCCTCAGTTGCTGGCATGGAGCGCCGAAGGCGCTCCATGCCAGCAACTGAGGCCCCTCGCGAAGCGAGGGCCTCAGTTGCTGGCGAGGTCACTGGGCAAGGGCCTCAAATCCTCGCAAACTTCACGTCGCTACTCAAAAAACACGACACACAAATTACGACACTCTCTAAATTTTACAAGGAACGCAAACAACCTACGAAACACGTTACCACACATTACGACCTCGCAAACATCGGACGCAACACGCCGACATACAAACATTTAAAACACAATACATACACACAGCACATACATAAAAACCTTACCTACACCAAGAGGGAGCACCCAGGACCTCAAAAATGCAACTTAGACCTCGATTTTACTCGAAATAAAAGAGTTTTGAGACTAAAAATAAATCTAAGCGACAGAAAAAATGGCCGCCGAACAAAACGAAAACGAGGCTACAGCACTCTAAACTCGCAAAACACCACAAGAAACTCACAAAACACCACAAGAAACTTGCAAAACGCCACAAACCACCTACGGATATTCATACCACACACTGCACACATTCATCACGCTTACACAGCAGCTCCACACCACTAATGCTGCAGCAAAATCAACACAGATTGCCAGCTCTTCATCACAATGCTTCAAAATACGTACAGTATATTCATTTAGTAATGTATTACATATTTCATTATTATACACCAAACAGCATTAGCTACCTTACAATTTCATTGCCGTCATTTTTTGACGGGCAATTCGCTAGTACCAAAATAAAAATGATTAAACTTATCCTAAAGTTTTCTAAGTTTGCAAGCAGTTGGATTTTTTGAGTTTGCAAGCAGTTGGATTTCAGAGTTAACACCCCTGGAGATTCTTGCTAAAATTAGCATAAAATTCATAATTTGTTTTGGCCAATCACAGGCAGCTAATACATTGTTTCAATCTGAGATGGTAGTTTATGCATGGAGGCAACATGGGATGTGTAGTTCCCTGCACAAGAAAGCAAGGAGCATTGGTCTGTAGATCTCTGCATTGTGCTGTTGTTGGCTTGAAGGTTAGTAAAGGGTTACAATCTGTATCTAAATGCAGTGTTTCTATTGGTAGGTACACTGTGCCTATGTAAGCAGATCTAAGGGTGTGGAAAACACATTTTATTTGTGTATATCATGACTCCATGTAATGTGTGTGTCTGGTATAAGCAGCATGTGTTAGATTAGAGAGGGAAAAAAGGGAAACTTGGATATGTCTCTAAATAAGAATAGTCACTGAAGCTTGAATATGTTAAAGCTTCTGTTGTGATTCTTGTTTATACCAAACGGACGTGCTTATCCCCCACAGCGTACGCGCTAATTAGGAATCTTATTATAAGAGAGGTCCTTACGGGAAATTTATGTTCAGTAAAATTCAGTTAATAAAGTCCTTGTTACTTCCTATAATTTGATATTATATCCGATTTGCTGTGTCCCTTTAACAGGCGTGCTCTGCACACGCGCCAGTGTATGATGGTAATGATGGGTTTTCGCACATGTCACCGTATGCAGTTCCTCTGTCATATGTATTGCCCATGTGTGCACATTTATAGAGCAGCTGCGCTTTTCACTGAAAATAAATATAACAAAAGAACAAACAAAGGTTTTATTACTTATTTCTCGCTTTTCCACCAAAATCTTCAGTGGGATTTAGTTTAGGAAACTTGTAAGGAACCCTATCAGGATAGCACCCTGGGCAGAACCTCGCTGATATAAAGGGGGGGGGGGGGGGGGGAGGGGGATTCAGCTCTAATAGCCATTGAAAAACTATATAATATAAGTTTTAAAAGTTAAATTTGTGTTTTTCTTCAAATACTGATTTTCTTGCTAATTATTTAATTATTAAACTAATTACACTATTTTATGAGCACATGAAAGTTCTAACAGATTTAGCTGCCATATTCCAATTGTGTATAAAAAAAAGCTTCATGTGCATTCAAAGTCTGCTCCCATCTCAAGACTTTAATCAGCGAATAGATTTCACTGCAGTATAATTGAACTTTATTCCTACAAAAAAGTCTAGTTCTTTAAAGAATAACATATCATAAATACGGTACTACAGTGATCGTAGTACAGTATTTATGATATGTTATTCTTTAAAGAACTAGACTTTTTTGTTGGAATAAAGTTCAATTATACTGCAGTGAAGTCTTTATACACAATTGGAATATGGCAGCTAAATCTGCTAGAACGTCCGTAAGAGCTAATTGAAACATCATTAGATTACAAGGACACACACTACTGAGAAGGTTCCAGGCAGAATCAGCCCAGAAAAGAAAATTGATCACTGCAGTAAAGATTAATTGCATACAAAAAGGTAAACTTTCGAACAGGGATATATATATATATATATATATATATATATATATTACTTTTTTATTTTTCTTATTATTATTTTTATTTATTATTTTTTTTTTTGCTTGTTGTTTAGTCATTGAGTCATGTCCATCACTCTGCGACCGTATGAAATGCAGCATGCCAGACACATCTTGCATCTAGTTGTGCTTATCCATAAGGTTTTCTTGGCAAAG
>CM050167.1:26588751-26743751 GCA_027410445.1 Discoglossus pictus
TGCGTGACGCTGGGAGGGAGATGCTCCTGTACTGGACATCATGGTAGATGCAATAGGCAGGGAGACCTCTTATTGGAAAGTGCATGAACAGGAGGAACTGGACAAATTGTTAAAAAGTGATTATGCATAGATCCAGGCCTGAAACTTTTTTAAGGCCTACTATAATCCAATACTTATAAAACTAAACTTCAATAGGGGCAAAATACTTTTGAAAATAGTTTTTAGAAATGATATGCACTCCCCTGGCTGGGCTGCCTTTTATAGCTGCTTCCTCATAAGGATGTCCTAGTAAATGAACAAGATTTCTCTTTGTATTGCCAGATTTCTAATGAAGCAGTTGCAAAGTTCTTTGCATTCAAGATTTCCTTTCACTTGTAGAAACAGATCAGTAGAAACAAAGTGGTGTCTCCCACTGAAATATAACTACATATAGTAGAGAATAAATACATTAAAGATGTCCTAAACACGTTGCCCCTTATTAAGTGTAGTTCTTCAGAGCTTGACCCTGAGATAATTCACTAAAATCAGCCTAAATCCAGTTCTTGAGAGTCAGTATCCCACCAGTCTTGTTTGAGGATAGGTGGTCTATCAGCTTAAAGGGGCATGGAAATATTTTCTTTGTTGCATTAGAAAGAGGGTATTTGATACATTTTTCCAGTTTGTTTTCTTTTTTTCAAATGAAGTGAATGTAGCCCTATAAGCCACAGAAACCTCTGTGTTCTTATTTCACTCCTCTCAAATTCTAAAAATAACAGGGCAAATGTTGGATCTTTCCTGTTATCTGTCCGTCATCCTGCGATTTAGGGTTAGGGTAGTGGCATATAACAGGTTCAACTTACTAAGAGTGGAGCACACAATGGCGTGCAGCTGCCAAGAGTTGGCACGCCGGAATGTTGCGGGCAAATAACAGGAAAGATCCCCAAATAATGGATGTTTGCATGTAGGGTGCTTCCACTTCAGGGGTCAGTCTTCTGGCTCTTCCCCCTACATCCTGTTTCCCAACATCACATGATTGTCCCATGCTCTGACAGATGCTGATGCTGAGTCAACCCTCCCCAGGCGATAAGTCCTTGGAGTCGCCCCATCCCCACTGGATCATTGCAGGCTGTAAGCGCAGCATGGCTGAGAGAGCATCAGCCGTGGAAGCCCCCCGCAGTGCTGTCCCTATACTCCCCCATTCCTCAGGGCACAGCCGCACAGCCATAACCAAACCGACTGCTTATTTCATTACTTTTTATGTGCCTAATAACTCAGTTTGGTAGTTTCAATATCAGATGGAGAGTTATGTATTGTCTGAAATTAAATTTTCTTTCTCTTTTTCAAGACAGTTTCCCTGGTAACCAGATACTTTAGAGAGTTTGTGAAATCTCTACACAGAATGTCTTGTCTCCCTCCTCCTCTCTGTCACCTGTATGCATGTGAAGAAGAGACCCGTGAGGCTTGTAAAGCTATTTCTACAACTTTATTGCGATCTTCACTCTTCAAAATGTAAAAGAAAATCTGAATCTTAATTAATCTATTTTGTATTGTTGAAGGACTAGTGTATTGCAGGAAAAAAATAACATTTGTGAACTATGCAACAATCTAACATCAGCAGTTAATTCATGAACATAAAACTATTTTAGAGAAAATATAAATTGTTTAAGATTCTGTTTACATATATAGAAAGTTCCACCTTGTTTGACTTGAGCACTGCCCGATAGCTTGTGAACAGTGGGTAGAGGAGTGAACGTGGAAGGAGAGGGGTGGTGATTATTTTAGGATTTGAAATCTGACACTTACCCACTTCTCTTGCACATGCTCAGAAGCAAGCAGCTTGCAACAATAACTCCAAGCTAAGTTCTGCTGAAATGTAAACACCCCTCGAATTACATTTAACCAATTACAACCAAAATAGTTCACTGCTACAACCAAAATAAATACATTATAATATAAAAATGCAATCAACAAAAACAAAATATATATATTACTACTATAACCCAAATCCAACGGAAAATATCACAACTACAACCAAAATAAAATTGACTGACAACAACCTGGCTTTCGTCATCAAAACTCAACTGAGACTATGCTCACAAGTGACCAAGTGATTGCTAAGTTCAGGGGACACTTCTCCCTTGATTTCTCTGATGCCTTCAACACAGTTGACCATCAACTCCTTGTGCGCACACTACATTCCCTAGGCTTCTGTGTTACAACCCACTTATGGTTTGTGTCTCATCTCTCTAACCTTTCCTTCTGGCACCTCCATTGCTTTACACTCTCTACACCTCCTCTCTGGGTAAACTCATCAGCTTCTATGGGTTTCAGTACCATTGTTATCCTGACAATATCCAGGTCTCTTCTCAGACATATCCCTCACCCATCTAACCCATGTAAAAACATATCTTTCACACATATCCTCCTAGATGGCCTTCCGACATCTAAAAATCAACCTCTCCATTACTAACTCCACCTTCCTCCTCCGTCTCAATAACTGAAATATATCAACTATAAAAGTATCTTACTGTAGACAAGGCAAATATCACCCCTGCATCTCAAGTCAGATTTCTGTCTGTCACTCTTGATTCAGACTTCTCCTTCATTCTGCTCCATTCTTTCACTATCCAAATTCTGCTGTTCTATCTCCAAAACTCGTCCCTTAATCACACAAGACACTACTAACTTGACTTTTGCAACTCTGTCCTAATTGGCCTTTCATTAAACTACCTATCTCAGCTACAGTCAATCCGGAATGCTTCTGCCAGGTTCATCCACCTCACCCAACTCTCATCATCTGCTGCCCCCCTCTGCCAGTGCCTACACTGGCTCCCATTTCCTTAAGAATACTATTCAAAATCCTTAAACTCACATACAAAGTCCTCAGCCACTCTTGTCTCTCATCCTCTGCTATTAGCTTCTCACATGTTCACCTGCAGGACTTTTCAAGATCAGCCCACATTTTTTGGATTTCTCTACTTCACTCTGTAAGACTCTCCTTGAAAACCCACAAGTTCAGAGAAGCTTCCACCTTCCTCCTTACTAAATCATCCACAACTTTATATTAGGTTACTCATTCGGGTTTGTATACCTCTCCCTCGTCAATAATCCATCCAGCAGACCCCTTACACTTATACTACTGGTAACCAGGCCAATGTATGTGTCCCCAACATAGGGCCTCATTCACTTGCAATTTGGCCAATTGAATAGTGCTCTATATAAGCACATAGCATATATTTTTTACAGAAGTTTTTAGTTAGTGAAGACCTTGCTTTTGGATAGAAGTTCACTAACTAAAAACTTCTGGGGAAAAAATATGCTGTGTGCTTATATAGAACCCTATTCAATTGGCCAAATCGCAACTGAATGAGGCCCAAAGTCTGTAGCTCAAAGCATCTTCCATATTTCACCATCATGAGAGGGTTAAATGCCGGCGAGGTGAGGGGAGCACCTGATGCATGTCTGACTTTTTAATCTGACAGAGAAGGATGAGGAGCTATTTACAGGGGCAGACAAAGCTCATCCATCTCTGCGTGTTATTTGTCTCTACCTTATGAAGCATCTTATTCACAACTCATTTAAGGTGCGCCTCATTAGGCCCTGATGTTTCTTGCATCTGTTTTCTCAGCTGCCTGCACAGTAACACGAAGACAAGAGGTGACGAGGCGGCAGATACCTCCATTGGCAGGTTCTCTGCACCCCACCGATCTTTCCCAAATTCATTATAACACGCAGTGCATTATTAGTTCAAAATATTTTAAAGCACAGCGTTTTTCAATTTTTTTTCTATATGGTCTTTTGAATAACTAATGCTTTTAGAAATCAAAACCAATAAACACAGCCTTTACATTGTTAACCTTTTCACTACAACTATCTTTACTAAAGGGTTCGATTTCCATCTGTAAGCTGATTCTGTCTGCTGCTTTTTCATGACAATATTGCCATATTCCCATAGTGCAGACAGAAACTTGCTCTGCATTCAAGTCTCCTCCCAGCTCAGGAAGTTGGATCATCAGAAACCAAAATGGTAGATTCCACAGCACAGTATAATTGTATATAAAATATAAAAATATGAGGCTGTATTTTTTTTTGTTACATTCAAGTAAATATTTGTCCAATTGTAAAGTGTACTTCTTCAATAGAGCATGCTTTACATATATGACTATAGTGGTATTTTATGTTTGATATTACATCTTTGCAACAAAAACTTGTTTGATATATCATATATTTCCCCTATCTAGGGCACTTCTTTTCTCATTATCATAATAAAATATTATTGTATAAACTCATAGGATAACATAAAAATGGCGAGATTCTCAAACATGTAATTTAACAAGAAAAAGCAGACATTACAAATATGGTATAATTTACAGCTATAGATAAAGTCAATAATGGTATTAATCAAATGTTATTTAACTTTTTTTTGTTGCAGTAAACTTACTTTGAAGTTTTGTTTTTAACACTAACTCTACATTTCTGATCCAACCACCAAATATGGTTTGTTATCTCCTTATCCAGGCTGATGATTTCTAAAAACTATTAATTACTCCACATGGGTTTAAATACTCATTGTAGTCAGCACATGCTCATTCTTCTCAAAATGACTTAGGCCCTCATTCAATTGTGATTTGGCCAATTGAATAGGGCTCTAAATAAGCACATAGCTTTTTTTTTTAAATAAGTTTTTAGTTAGTGTAAACCTTGCTTTTGGATAGATGTTTACTAACTAAAAACTTATTTAAAAAAAATATGTTATGTGCTTATTTAGAGCCCTATTCAATTGGCCAAATTGCAATTGAATGAGGCCCTTAGAAAATAACATTCACTTGATTTATGCTTGTTATAACCTAGAGTTTCTGGCCCCAAATCTCCTGTACAGAATTGTATGTTGGCCTTTAGGATATTACGTTATTAAGTAATAACTTTGATTTCTGAAATATTTCCGCATTTTCATACTTATTATCCTGGATTCAGTTATAAAATATTAGAAGTCCAGATTTCCAAATTCCTGGGGTCTAATAAGCCCTTCACCTCTTATTTGCTTGCAATTTGGCAAGTCATTTTTAGTATTATCAAATTAATAAAATCAATATCTAAACAGTGGAAAAACTGCACCAATCAATAAAATGATTGTAGGATAATATAAAACACAGAAGATACCCCATAAGTAAGCCACTTCCAAATACTTCCTCCTTCACGTGCCAGTTACCCTTTTTCAGTGAAAATGTATTAGAAATAAAAGGATTATGCCAAGTGAGTGACTGACAAACCATCATGGGATTTTTAATTAAAAGGAGAACTGGCAGTGGGTGGAGGGAACATTTCAATATCATTTCCCTGTAAGTAGATTGTATCTTAAATGCACTTTCTTTTATTACACTGACTGTTTTGTGTTTAGATGCTTTAGCTGATATGGGGAGGAAAAAGTGTTAATACTAAGAATTTTAAAATGTTTATTGCCCTTTTTCAGTCTCTTCACTGGCATAATTTAAGTTACAATTCAATATGTTGAAACTCATCTACAAAGACTTCAACAATACTGCACACCCCAACATATTACATCTGATCTCCAAATACTCCTCTAACCGCTCCCTCTTCTCTAGCATTGCTTTTACCTTTTTTCTTCACATAATTACCTCATTGTTTACAGGACGACTCCTTCACCCTATGGAATTCTCTACCTCGCTCTGTCAGATTTTTAACAACTCTTCACAGTTTCAAATACTTTTTGAAAACTTATCTATTCAAGCAAACTTACTACCATGCTCCCTAACGTCCACTAACAAGCTCCCTCATACGACATAGCGAATGCTGACCCTCAAGTAATTCTATACTTATTATATCAAATGTCACTTGTAAGAGCAGGTCGCCCAAATCTTTCCCAGACAGTGCATAAATAAGATCACTAGGTTAGTAATGAGAGGGATGAGTCCTATAAAGAACAAGACCCCAGTGATTTTCATTAAAGAAAGGCGCCTTTAGCAATTTGCGACTTTGCCAAAGTTCCTACATTTCCAGTAATCTTCAGCTTGGTTTCATCCACTGTCCCCAAGAGTTTCATTGGCCTAGTTATTGCGCTCCATTGGGAGGACGCTTGGATTATCTGCACATACTAGTGGGAATGCTCCGGAGCCCATAATATTGGGGACAGATAATCCACACAGAGAGATGCTGTTTAGTGTAAAGCAGGGAGTATTGGAGATAAATTATATCATTTATTAGCAATGACTGGCCAAGCATGTGTGCGATAACACGCAGATCACCCTACATTACATAGAAACACATTAATATCCAATCTTAAAGGCCCACTGTAGTGCTCATACAATAAGGTGTTACTTTTTTATTTAGTTACTGTTTAGTAATAAAGTCAGTACTTGTAGGACATGGAGCCACAATCAATTCCAAGCCCACACCGCGATCGCAGACAGCCGAATGTCTGCGGGTGTTTTAGCAGGCTCCCGTTCGTCTCCGATTGCGATGCTATTCAATTGTTCAAGCCCGCAAGTTACTGTCCCAAAGCCGAAACCGTAAACAATGCACTGATCCGTAGCAGTTCAGGGTGGGAACATGATTAATTAAGCAAGCCTGTAACCTCCTATTTCGAATCAGCCAATAGAAAATTAGACATTATTACGGCAGTAAAACATGGAGGTTGCATGTCAATCAATTAGGTTTGGGGGTCCGATATGTGATCAGACGCACAAACACGCAAAATAAAGAATTATGAAAATGAATGCCAATACTGTTCTAGTCCATGTGGGTGACCTGATATGTATTAACTCACTGATACCCGAGATCGATTTAACCCCGAAATGAAACATAAAAATAAATCTCAGATCTTGCCGATTTGCGGGCTTGAGACTGTTGTGCAATCAATTCTAATGACTATCATCGCTTTCCCCCTTATTTACAGTGCAGTAGTGATTTTTTATTTGCTTTTACAGTGCTAGTACTCGTAGGATTTTCTCCTTCTTTTGCCATTTACAGCTGTGAAAACATTTGCGGGCTTGGGGAAATTGAGCAAGTGAATAGCGATTTGCGATTTTAGCCAGCGTAACTCTTGAGAAAGAGAGAGAGACCAAAGGCTTCAGGAGGCTGTAAGTTACAAGTTTAACCATCGCCAATTTTTCAAGGCCGTAACTTGGAAGCCATTCGGAGCCCGCAAAAAGATGCCAATTGAATAGCAATTTAACTTGCAACCTCACTTACGGGGTACCGGATCGGCCAAAACCTCAATTGAATATGGCACATTGTCTGTAAACTCTTCTTTCCTCTGTCTAACATTTCACTTTTGCACAGTTCTATTCCTCATATAGTATCACAATGTCTCTGTTCTACATTGCAAATCTCTAATCTGTGACCCCCTCCCCAGCTGCCTTGGAAATCTGAGGCTTGTGGTGCTTTGCTAATAGTTGATATAATTTAAGTTTTTTTAATTACTTGCTAACGGGATTCCAACTGATTACATTTTTTTTTTGTTGCATCTGAAAGTCGATATTTGATAATGTTGAACAGAGTGTTTCTTTTTTGAAAATTAAGCTACTGCTTTGAATGTATTGCTGAGTTTGGGGGTTTGCCCCGGTCAGCCAATGTCTAGCAATACAGCTGTATGAGGCATAAGTGTCTGCCAATGAGATCTTGTGGCATTTCCTGTTAGTTTCAAATTCCGTATTTTTAGACAAGTTTTTACAAATATTTTTTTTCATGGAAAAAAGGAAACTAAATAATATTTAAAACATGCTCTTTCAAATGCATTATAGAAAAAAAGTGCATTCCATGTCAATTTAAAGAGCATGAAACGCTGGTTGTGCATTGCATTCCCAATTTTTTTTTCAATGTACCATCCATGAATTATTGTTTGAGCTGCATTAACATGCAAATAAGTGAATCTCAAAACATAACGAATTGTTTTCATGTGCTAATTAGTATTGCCGTCTGCTTGTCTGTCTCCGTGGTAACCAAAACAATATTCCCAAATGCCATAATGGAGTTAGGTCTCCTCCCCATCCTTATTAAGCACTCTGAGTCATAAATTAACATTCTGAGCTGCACATTAGCACGCAGGAGTGGCTTAAATATTTCTGAATTGCTCAAAAATGGTATACTGTGGATACAAATGGCTAATACCTTTAGATTGTACGTTTGCGAGTTTTAAATCTTGCATGACGCTTCAGGGGGAAGCTCTATGGACACTGGATGCTAAGCTCAAAGACAGGGCCCTCCATCCTTAGCAATGTGTTAATATTGCTGTTGTTTTGCCTTGATCGGAACCAATGTATAGCGCTACATAATATATTGGCGCTTCACAAATTAATGATAATAATAATACAATGTATAGACAGTTTTTTGTGCTTTTCAAGATGAAACTAGTTCCTGTTGGGGTGACAGTGCCCCATTAACATGATAATGAGTTTATACTTCCCAGCATGCTCTTTAGATAAGAAAGTGCATATATTGTCAGATCAATTAAACCAATAAAAAAGCAGCTTTGGTATTTGTGACCTCAAAGTCCTCAATATATGGAACACTGTATAAGTCTGACAACCTTGTAGCTTTAACATATTTTTATTGCAAATATCTGGCACCCCCTATGTGCAGACATGCTAAGGCACCTGCCTACTCTGCCTTATATGAAATCAAGCCGTCTATACAGACAACCCTCAAAATTTGCCAAGGTTCAGTTCCCAGGGTCCTGCAAATGATGGAAAACTATGGGTAAATAATGAGTTTACAAAAAAAAGGGGCAGGGTTTGGTGGCTCTAGGTGTAGACTTATTTGTAATGAGCCATTAATAGGGTGCCACTGAGGGTCAAAAAGACATATCAAAAAAACTTATGGAAAGGTTCCCTCTTATAGTGCACACCTATTATTCCCAATTGTCTTGAAGAGACATAAATAGATAAATAAAACGTAACTTTTAATAACTTAGCTAAAAACTTTAAGCGTCTGAATAAATTTTAAAGTTTTTAACTAAGTTATTAAAAGTTAAGTTTTATTTATCTATTTATGTCTCTTTAAGACAATTGGGAATAATAGGTGTGCACTATAAGAGGGAACCTTTCCTTAAGTTTTTTTTTAAATAATGAGTTTACCCACCTGACATCCCTCGGAAGGGATCAAGGGTTCAGGTGGAACTCTCTTCCCGGGGGGATAGACCGCATTTGGACCCTCTGTGAGGGCCCAAGCATCCTTTTTGGGCGATGGGGATAACACTTAGCATCCCCCCTGCCCCTCAGCGGAGGGCTTCCCGCCCATCATGCCGATCTCACGTTATAATGGGAGAAAACAATATGAATAAAAAACCTGTAAATGAGAAACCCACAATTTTTGTAATTCTAAAAAAAATGTTTCAATTCGCCTATCCACAAGCAATATGTTCAGTTTAATTAATTGTATAGGATAGATGGGGACATAAATGGCCAATGATAGAATGTTATTTTGTATCTGTTCTTATAAATGTATCTAGAGTCCCATGTGCACAGTACAAATGCCGTATGTCATTATATAAACGTGCATTTTATGCGTAATTGTATCTTAGTTTATCCCTTAGTACATCCCTCTGTTACTGTATTTCTGCACATCATTACATTACTCTGGATTGTTATTATTTTGCTCGGTAGTGGGTATAATTTGTGCTTAGAATTGAATCCCTTGCCTGACGGCCCTGAATATTCCACATATTCTCATTATTTGTTTCCAAGTCAGAGCAATAAGATGCAGGATCCTCTCTCGTATTTGCCTTCCAGGAATAATCTCATCATTTAAACTTTCATCATGGTAACAATTATTAGGCATTGTATTATATCTGATGAGCAGTGACATAGATAACAGCGCCACAGAACAGGAAGCCCTTCCAGGAACGTGCGATAAGGGCCCTTTAACTTGTATTTGATGCTGGATAAAGCATCACAGTGCGTCTTTAATTGCTTCATTAACCAGACAATCTGGACAGAGGAGCGATGCTATCTGGGGGGTGGCTTTGACATTTCTTGGATGTGTTGTCACTAAATTAATCCGTCCACAAGAGCCAACAATGCCAGGCTCGTGAGCTCCAAACACAAATAAAAACACGATCTGCCTGCAGTGCTCTGTGTGTACCTGTAGTTTAAGAAAAACATCATGTCTTGGCTAAAGTGACCCCAAATGTTTGTATACTGCTGTGAGCACAAGTGGATGTATTGAAATGTTCATATAAATTTATTATTATTATTTTTTATTTATTATTTATTTATTTATTATTTATAAAGGCTCTTTCACTCTTTTATAATTGACTAGTCACTTGCCCGTCAAAAATGGCGGTATAATCTTGTATTAAAAATGTGTTCTGTCTCTTGTGTGCCATCTCTCTGTGTACCCTGTGTGTCTCTCTCTGTGCGCCCTCTCTCTCTGCGCCATCTCCCTCTCTCTGTGTTCACTCTCTATCTATCTCGCTCTTTCCTTCTCTCTCTCTCCCCCCACTTCTCTCTCTCCCAATCCTTCTCTCCCCCCACTTCTCTCTCTCCCCTTCTCTCTCTCCCTTCCTCGCTCTCTCTCCCTTCCCTCTCTCTCTCCCCCTCCTTCTCTCTCCCTCCCTCCTCTCTTTCTCCTCACAATGCAAGGCAAGCCTCACAAAATGCAGTGCACATGCGCAACTCACAATTTTGCAAGCGTTACACGCAAACTCGGCTGACGACAACTATATTAGTGATTTGACCAGAGGCGGGCAAATTTGGCCCCGGAGGGCCTCACACAAGCCTGGATTTGAGGATTTCCTTTCTGTGCACAGGTGAGTCAATCAGAATGACTGAAGAAGCGATAGACTCGCCTGTACACAGCAGGGATAATTTCAAATTCAGGACCGAACTGGAACGTTCTCCAAACCAAGCATACTGTACTAGCAAGAGTATTTGTGTACATTGCTTGAGGCCCATGTTACACTAATGTTACTAATATGTGTTTTACTGAGTGGTCTCAAAAAGGTTTTCAATATAGTACTTCCCCTGGGCGGCCCCCACCCCAGAGACAATACATCATTTAGATGGTGAAGAGATCTGGAACTTATACATGATTTAGATGATGCAGTGATTTAGATGATGCAGTGCGGCCTCCAACCGCTAGATGGCGCTGCCGATATTTTGCAGCTCTGCCGATATGTGAGAAAAGTTCTAAGCTTATAATGTTAGCCTAACCCTTGAACTAACCCTCACCCTAACCCCAACCCTAACACTCACTCTAACCTTAACAGTTTACCTAAGCCATGACTCTATGATATTTCACCGAAATATAGGCATTGCCATCTAGCGGATGCTCACCGCCACTGCCTTGTGCTGCGCTACCATAAGAGGACAGGTCCAGATGTTTTTCTTATCAAGGCGTACCTAACCATTCTTTAAAGAGTCCTTTATAAGACCACTAAAGTGATTCTTGAACTGCAGTTTTGCTGCACTGGATGATATACTGAGCAAGCTCTCAGGTCCTAAAAGGACCATAAGGACCATAATTTACAATGCAACCTCTAAATGCTTATATATACTCTTCACCGCAATAATAAATTCCATTATTTTTTATTGGTATTATAATGGCCGGAGAAAATAAAAGGAAAAAGATGATTTGTTACAGCAGCATTTGTAAGGAGTTATTTTTTTTTGGCCCTTTCAGAACCTGCAGAGTCTAGCAAGCTGGCAGCTGTTAGGGAGGATTTACTTGGTTATATAAAAACCCTTCACTGTTTCAGACTATTTTGGTGTATAAAATGTTTCCATCTTATTTGGCTTCAACGGTTCCCGGTAGATTGCAGATTGAGAGCATGTATTATCTACTGAAAAATGCATGGAGGGGTGAAGAAGACGGGAAAGAGTGATCTGTAATATTATTGGAGCTTTTAGCATTTGGCACCTACCCATCCACCCATTTGACTCCTACCCAGAGGTCTTACATAGAGTTCAGATTTTCAGATTTTTTTTATAGAAATTATTTTATGCTCATAGTTTACATCGCTGCTAAAGTTGTTACACACTGCACAAACATGGACATATTTCCTTATAAGATCTTTAAAATTAGGGACATAGGAGAGAACACAAACAATAGATGTTTTTTATGCATAAATTATTAAATGACTGAGAAAGCGAAGTCATGTTGTGCTTTACCAAGGAGAAAACATAAGATTTTGGCACAAAAAGAAAAACATTTTTTTTAAGTAAAATTAAGATCCTGGGAAGAATTTGTACACCATTTTCTTCTCGGTGGCAAAGTGGGCATTTAGAAATGTCTGATTTAATTTTTAAATAAGGTCCCATTGCTGAATAATCTGTTTTAAATATATACTTGTACTGAAAGCCAATGAGCAGAAGGGGAACCATATGAGTTATGAGTTTCAGCCAATGAGATAGCATATGACTGTATGATTGTGGCACTTTTTGCATGTTTTACTTAATGTTTTGTGCATGGAAAAAAAAAAGAGTATAAATAAAGAGTAATAATAATAATTACAGAGCATGTTTGAATTCCATGTCATTTTTAAATGTATTTATACAGGCATCAACTAAACAAGGTCCTTTCCTTTTATGAGTACTCCAGCACACCACCAGCAAAGGCAGCAGTGGTGGTGAGCATCCTCTAGATGGTGCTGCCAAGATTTTGCTGCCAATGTCATAGCTTTAGGGTTAGGGTAAGGGTTAAGGTTAGGGTAAGGGTAATGGTTTAAACTTGGAAATTGTGTACGATCTCAGCAGCGCTTACAAACTGTCTACAATTTCAGCAGCGCCATCTAGCTGCTCCTTGCTGCTGCTGCTGCTGCTGCTGCCACTACTAGCGTACTCATAAAAGGAAAGATCCCAAATAAAATGTTACTTTAAATACATTTTGACATTAACAATATATTTTTTTTCTAATATTTCAGTTATATGGCTTTCTAAATAAAATGCCCATTATGATGTCTAGTTCTTTAAAAGTACATATATGGTACTTCAGTGATCATTCATTTTCAACATCTATGGCTCTGAGTTGAAGACTCATTAAGAGCATCAGGCAGGGAATATGTCATAGGTTTTAATTAGAAACAATATCTTATGATGCCTCTACTGGGCCATGGTGGTATCCATGATACATTGGTGGGAGGGGGAGATTTATATTTCTGCACTATCAAAGCTTGCAATTATTGTTGCAAGCTGCCTGCCTCTGAGCATGTGTGGAGGAAGAGGATAGGTGTCAAATTCAAAAAAGACACAATTAATGATCAAGTCAATTTCTCCTCCAACCTCTTACTCCGCTTATAAAGACAAACAGGCTCAAGGTGCTAGGAAGTGATGAAACCAAGATGGAACCTTCTTCCTATAGACAATCTTCAAAAATTCCGATTTTCTCAAAAACAATGTTTATGTTTCTAGCTTACACGGCTGCTGATAATTCATTATAATTACAAAAATATTTTTCCTGGAGCAAGTTTGGCCTGGAGGCCAGACACAGGCCTGGGTTTGTGGATATCCCTGCTATCTTGCATCTTTACTTATCCTGATTGACTCAACTGTGCACGGAAAGGAAATCCTGAAATCCAGGTATGTGTATGGCCCTCCAGGACCAACCTGCCCCCCCCCCCTTCCTATAGAGTTCCTCCAATTTTGTTTTTTAATAGATGGCTAATTGGTGACATTAATATATCTGAAATCTTTGAGCCTGAGTAAGAGCATAACTAGGCATAAAAATATCTTAAAGCCTCTCCTGAACTCTGGAGGCATCCATAGCACTTTGGTGAAGGTTGCATGCTTCAGAGGGGCATTGACTTTTCTCCAGGAGTAGGGCTTGCAGTTTATTATGCAAGCTGCCTTCTGAGAATGTGCATGTACACTTTTTTGTTGAACTATAGTGATGCTTTATGTGCTTTTACAGACTTAAAAGTATATAAAAGTTTCCCTGTGTTTAGATTTTTCTAATATGACACATTCTGGTTACATCAGAAATACACATTTCTTTGATCCATTCTATACACATAGAAATGTATTTTATTTAATAAAAAATTGGTTTCCACACTCCCAGAGCTGCTTACATAAGCACATCATACACTGCAATCAAGTACGTTTTTAACCCTATACTAGCCTTCAAGTCAATAGCAGCTCAGTGCAGAAATCCAGAGCAGCACTGCCAGAGCTGCTTCCTTGTGGTGGGAACACAAAACTACACATCTCACAAAGCTTTGCTGCTGAGATTGAATCCAGGGACATTGAAACAATGTTGCAGCTGCCTCTGATTGAATTATGAATTTTATGCTAATTTAGCTTGGATTTTCAGGAGCATTCCTTCTTAAAATCAACGGCCAGAAAAAAACTGAATACATTTGGAAACTTTAGGATAAGTTTATTAGTGTTTATCTTTCTATTTTTTTTTCATGCAAAAAAGGTTTGCATACCCTACTGATTCTCCTCTATCAGATGCATTTATAATCCGGGAAACGTCTATATACCTTTAACCATAGCACCACTCTGCAGTTCCGGTGCTGCAAGAGTTAAGCCCAGCGTTAGCTCCTTGGCGGGTGTATGTGCCTGTGCACAAGGACATGCAAGCGAGCTAATAATACCAGGTGAATTACACCCTTTCATTCATATCCAGACAGGCAAATCAAAACAAACACAGGACTCTAAACGGGACCTAATTATGGATTTGAATTCCCGCCGTCAGCGCATTCAATTCGGGGGCTCCTAAGAATTTGTTTTGCGCTCTTGTTTAAAACCTGTCTCCGCAGCCAAGTTTCTCTGCATAAATTCCCGGCATGAGCTGCTTGAAATGGTTTTAGGGTAAAAGCTCTAAGATTTGGACGCTCAGATCAATTAACGTCTCTGTCGCGTTCTGGATATTTACACACTGAGGCCCTCATTCAATTGCAATTTGGCCAATTGAATAGGGCCCTAAATAAGCACATAACATATATTTTTTTAAAGAAGTTTTTTGTTAGCAAATATCTACCAAAAAGAAAGGTTTTCACTAACTAAAAACGTCTTTAAGAAAAATATGCTATGTGCTTATTTAGGGCCCTATTCAATTGCCCACATCGCTATTGAATGAGGCCCTGAGTATTTTCTAGATATCCAGATTAGTGCAAGGATGGAAGGCAGGTATCTACGTCAGGGCGATTCATCACGTAATCTGGTAAATACCCATTAAGGGAACATTTAATTTTATTTTATTCTTTGTTGCATCACAAAGTGGGTATCTGATAAAATGCTGTTGTGTATTTTCTTTTTTCAAATAAAGTCTCCAAGCACAAAAACGTTTTCAGAAGTTGAACTGCTTTTGTGGGTTTGCCCTTTAAGATCTACAAACTAAAGTATGCCCTCTGGGTACTATCCTGTTATGCTGGCGCAGCACAAGGCAGCATCCGCTAGATGGCGCTGCCGATATTCTATCCAAGAGTCAAGGCTTAGGTGAGGGTTATGGTTAGTTCAAGGGTTAGGTTAACATTATAAGCTTAGAACTTCTCACCCCTGATAGACACAGGTAGTATGAGATACGCCACTCTGTTTGAGGAGAAAACACACAGTTTAAAAGCTAAGAAAAAAAAAATCTTAAATTTTCAAACTTTTAACAGATCTTTTGTGAGAAATCCTACACTGAAAATAACTGGTTTCGCCCTCGTCTTTACTCAAAAAAAAAAAAAGAAAGCTCCTCACATTTTTACTATTGTGATATATTTATGATTGATTAGAGAATTTACTGGAGACTCACTACTGATGCAACAGAGTCTTATCTGATTTGGATGACAAAAACAAATGTATCACAATTATTATGGATCAATTAATACTTAATTCACATATTACAAGGATCAGATGAGATCTAAAAAGATTAAGGACTTTTTCAACCTAACTACTATGTTACTATTTATTATAAACGTGTTTTGTGTCAGTGTTAGTTTATCTAGATTTGCAAAACAGACTCTGGTCATTTTAATATATTATGTACAGGGCTGAAAATGACTTTAAATAGACACGCATGTGTATTTATATATACTCACAAGTCCCCCATGTCTGCTGCCTAGCAACAAACATGTTCCGTGTTTCTGTACGATTGCCCAGAAAAATACACACTACAGAACCTTCTCCAAATTCCCAGGAAACCAATGATAAAAATTCCCAGCATTCCATGGTTGGGAAAAAGCATCCTGTGCTGGAAACACTAAACTTGTGAGGCCTGGGATCAGGGGTACTGAAAGTACTGGTACTGGTAAAAGAAGGGTTAATGATCACTGAACTTCTTTTGATAATGGGAAAAAAATGCTAAAAAATATTGCATTTTAAACTATAATATTAATTTTTGTTTCCAAAAACATCTCTATTCACTTATATTGAAAGGCCGGCACAGTGTGTTGGAACTTAACAATAGGGTTAAATGAAAGGGCAATTCATATTAGGATAACCCTTCCCTTTAACAAGCAATACAGCATGGAACCCCTCAGGGTCTATACTTATGGACTAAACTGCTAATTTTGTTGGATTATTACGTGCTTTACAAACATGTGAAGTTTTTCCAAAACCACAGTAGTCTTTACCTTGGATATCACATATGGTAAGTGTTGTCCACTAACCTAGTATATAATATCTCTCTGGAAATTCATTGTTCTTCTCACATGCCTACATAGAATCCATAACTTGGTTCCTTTGCTGTGTTCACAGTGTTCCTAAATTTCCTACACTACAAGACAAAGACAAACTATACACTGGAAGGTTTGATCATGAGGTCAAAGATCAAATATTTTGCCCATATCGGGAGAAGACAGGATTCCCTAGAGAAGACTCTGATGCCGGGAAAGATTGAAGGCACAAGACGGCAGAGGCGGAGATTGATAGATGAGGTCATTAAAGAAATGAACATGAGTTTGGGGAAGCTGAGAGGGGCAGTTGCTGACAGATGTGCCTGGCGTGCTGCGGTCCATAGGGTTACGGAGTGTTGGATACGACTGAATTGCTAAACAATATCAAGTTTCAGATAAATTGTCAACCCCTAGTTTAAGTTTTGCTCTATCCACTAAAATAGTTTACATGCAAAAGAGTGAAGAAAGGAAGGGCTGGAAGGAGTGAGGGAAGGTAGAAGGTAAGGATGGAAAGGAGTGAGGGAAGGTAGGGTGGGAAGGAGTGAGGGAAGGGTGAGGATGGGAAGGAGTGAGGGAAGGAAGGGTGGGAAAGAGTGAGGGAAGGGTGAGGATGGGAAGGAAGGGCGGGAAAGAGTGAGGGAAGGGAGAGGGTGAGGATGGGAAGGAGTGAGGGAAGACAGGAGGAAGGGTGGAATAAAATGAGGGAAGGAATGGTGGGAAAGAGTGAGGGAAGGGATAGAGTGAGCATATAAAAGAGTGAAGAAAGGAAGGGCTGGAAGGAGTGAGGGAAGGTAGAAGGTGAGGATGGAAAGGAGTGAGGGAAGGTAGGGTGGGAAGGAGTGAGGGAAGGGTGAGGATGGGAAGGAGTGAGGGAAGGTAGGGTGGGAAGGAGTGAGGGAAAAGAGATGGAGAGGATGGGAAGGAGTGAGGAAAGGTAGGGTGGGAAGGAAGGGTGGGAAAGAGTGGTGGGAAGGAAGGGTGGGGAAGAGTGAGGGAAGGAAGGGTTGGAAAGCGTGAGGGAATGGATAGGGTGAGGATGGGAAGATAGTGTGGGAAGGAGTGAGGGAAGGGAGAGGGTGAGGATGCAAAAGAGTGTGGGAAGGTAGGGTGGGAAGGAGTGAGGAAAGGATGGGTGGGAAAGAATGAGGGAAGGAAGGGTGGAGAAGAGGGAGGGAAGTGATAGGGTGATGATGGAAAGGAGTGAGAGAAGGAAGGGTGGCAATGAGTGAGGGAAGGGAGGAGTGAGGGAAGGTAGGGCGGGAAGGAGTAAGGGAAGGGAGAGGGTTAGGAAGGGAAGGCGTGAAGAAAGGAAGGGTGGGAAGGAGTAAGAGGGGTGAGGATGGGAACAAGTGAGAGTAGAGAGAGACATCAGAGAGAGAGATAGGAGATAGAGACAGACACAAGACACGGGGAGAGAGAGGGTCAGAGACAGGGAGAGAGATAGACACAGGACATAGGGAGTAAAAGAGGGAGACAGACGCGAGCGAGAGAGAGAGACAGCACAGACAATTGAACATAAAATGATATGATACAGTGATGTTTAAACAGGTTTTACAAAATATTTCTTTATTTAAAACACAATTTGGTAATGTTTACAGCTGCTCTTTATAAAAACATATAAGAAATGTGTTCCATGTCCATTTAAATCCTAGAATGTTCTTTCTCCATGATGTCCTGTGGTTGGCTAAGAAATAGCAACATGTGACTGGAAAGAAGGGTGACAACAGGATTTGGACCAGACATCCATATGGTGTAGCTAAGGGGTGAGTATATACATGAAATGATTGTTGTTTGCTTTAGTATACTGAATCCTCTATTTTTGGATGCTTTCCCTAAATCAGTGGGGGGACATATCTTTACAGAGAGAATGGCATACACCAGGGGTGGGCAAGTTCAGTCCTGGAGAGCCCCACACAGGCCAGGATTGCGTACAGGTGAGTCACTTCTTTAGCCATCCTGATTGACTCACCTGTGCACAGAAAGGATATCCTAAAATTCAGGCCTGTGTAAATTCAGGCCTGTGTGTGGCCCTCCAGGACCGGACTTGCCCACCCCTGGTATAAACCATCTAGTACAGGTTTGACCAACGTCAGTCTGCAAGATCACATTTTTGGCTATTCCAGAGAGAACACATATATGTCAATCAAAATGACTGAGACCCTAATTGACCCAGCTTTGCTCAAACAAGATATCCTGAAAACCTGATGCTGTCCCTTGAGAGCTACAGTTGTACACACACAAAGGTAACACCTGAAGGTAAGGCAATGTGCCCCCCAAAAAGTTTGATTTAATACAGATAAATTAAAGAGGACATTAAGGGATTCATCACTATTTAACCCATTCACATCCAGATCACAACGGTCCTTGAACTGATTTCTCTGCTGGTTCTGCCTTAAATTGAAGTGCAAGATCCCGTGCCAAAAATGGTTAATAAGAACTGGGCCAGGCCTCCAATGCAGCAAAACCTGTCGTTCTATTAACCTAGATCTACCTTCTGCCTAATTGAAGACATGCTCCAGATCTTAACCCTTTCAGTTAAGTTATACCCAGCATGCACTGCTTTTGAAAAGATGAATACTACTCATGCAACAGTGGCACCCAAAAGTGCCCACTGATATTTACGTAAGTGTGGGGGGCACCAAGCACACAAGTGAGCAAATACATGAAACACATATTGGTTTATTTATATAAATATGATTTAAATATATATTTTGCATAATGTAAAGTTTCAAAAAAAAACTTTTAATTCCTGAGCAAAAGCAGTTTTTGAAAATGCCCATAGTGCAACTCAGCATGTGAGGGCCAGATGCAGTCACTGGATACACAAACTGGATTTTGTAGTTCATTTTTGCATTTAAAGTGCCACTGTGCTCAATTTTTCTTTATGGTGTTTTGAAGAACTACACTTGATAATGAACAAACTGCTATTAGAACAAAAATAAAAAATAAACACAACCTGAACTTCTATATGTAAATAAGGATGATTCAGAAGGATGTGGCGTTGTAAATTAATGATATTTCCATTAATTTATTGTAAACACTGGCAGCTTTAGCTGCCAAAGTCCCATTGTCGAGAAGTTTCCTCTGCTTTCAAACTGTCCTCCAGTTATTCTATAATGATTCTACAGCAGTGTAATTGGGTATAAAAGGTAATCAAATATAGGCTGTATTACTTTTTTAACATTTTAAAAATGTTATCTATTTTTATGTGCAATTCTTCAAAAGAGGATATTTTAAATATAGGACTATTGGGGTCATTTAAAAAAAAAGCTATTTGTATCCACCATACTATTATGTAGTTGCCTAGGGCACCATGTATTCATGGGCAACAAATTACAAAAAAGTGATTTTTTTTTTTCCCTCTATAAAAATATTATGTTAAAAAATTATTATATTTAATTAGCTCTTCGCAGATCTTGTTATAATAGGATAATTAAAGGTATATAGAAGATTCCCTGTTTTTAACTGTTTCTAATCTAACACACATTACATTGAGTCATTCTATACACATACATATGTATTTTATAAAAAAAAAAAGTTTTCCACACCCCCAGAGGTGCTGACATAGGCACCTTGTACCTACCAATAGAAACGCTGCATTCAGATATGTTTTTTAATCTTATACTAAACTTCAAGTTAACAACAGCACAGTGCAGAAATCCACAGTAGCAGTGTTTGAGCTCCTCTTTGCTTCCTTGTGGAGGTTAAAAAAACACTATACATCCCATGATACTTTGCTGCGGAGAGTGACTACCCAGATATTAAAACAATGGCCTGTGATTGTCCAAAACAAATGATGAATTTTATGCTAATTTAGATACGGTTTTAAAGGGACATTCCCTAAATCAAGTCTCAGAAAACTCAAAAAATGTACAAATGTCAGGATAAGTTTATTAATATTTATTTTGAGTTTTATTAATGCAACATGTTTTCATGCACTACTGATTCCTCTCTAATCCAGGAAACTTAGATATGCCTTTAAATGTCTCCACATGCACTGAGCAATGCCATATTTCAACAGAAGCAGCTGAATTCCTCCCTGCATTCACATTGCCTTCCAAAATGAAGAAGCACTTAAACAGAAACAAAAATGGTGGCTCCCGGTTTAGTTTAATGACATATCGCAATTAACAAATTAAATTCTGTACTTCTTTTTCTTACATGCAAAAACATTTTCCTCGTTAAGTGAAAATTTTCAAACTTATTGTAAATATGAGATGACAGTGGTCCTTTAAGAAAAGAAAGCTTGGTAAGATATTTTTCTGCATTAAAAATATACATTTTTGAGGAACGGTTTCTTCTCTGTTTATTAATAAATATAAACTTATTTTAATCCTGTCCCTACAGCACCTGCACATTACAGTGCTGAGCAAAGCAAATAATAGGATCACAAATGATCCTGGAGGGGACAGGCAGCTAAAAATATAAAGTACTTTTAGTTATATAAACTTAGGAATTAGTATTATTCTTTAATGTGTCTCTGTTCATTTATATTGTTTGTGCCATGCAGTTGTTTCCGACTCTCTGTGACCTCATGGACCATAACACACCAGGACATCTTTACGTCCATGTTGGTCTACTTGGTATTCATGGCAGAGATACTGGAGTGGGTTGCCAGTTCCTTCTTCAGCATATAGCTCCTGGTATTCCTAGGTGGTCTCCCATCCAAGTACTGATCTAGCCCAACCGTGCTTGGCTTCAGAGTGTTGTGACATTAACCTGTGTTCCGGCAGCTTGTGCAGCTGCCTGAGGCAAGTCAAAGGCATATTAAGTTTCCTGGATTATAAATGCATCTGAGGAGAATCGGTAGTATATGAAAACATTTTTTGCATAAAAAAATACCAAAACAAACATTAACAAACCCACTCTGATGTTTGCTAAATCTTTTGAGTTTACAAGCAGTGGATTTTGAGAGATAAGACCCCTGGATATCCCTACTAAATTAGCATAAAAATCATAATATGTTTTGGCCAATCACTGGCAGCTAATACATCATATCAATTTGTAAAGAAAGTTTGTGCACCAAGGTATCATGGGATGTGTAGTCCTATTTTTACCTGCAACAGGAAGTAAGGAGGATTTAGACACTGTTTGGTAAATCTCTGCACTGTGCTGCTGGCTTGAATCTTAGTAAAGGGTTGAAATCTGTACCCAAATGCAGTGTTTCTATTGGTAGGTACACTGTGCCTATGTAAGCAGCTCTGGGGGTGTGGAAAACAAATTTTACTTTTAAATAAAATAAATCTGTATGTGTATAGAATGAATCCATGTAATGTGTGTTTCTGATATAAGCAGTGAGAGTTAGATTAGAGAAAGGTGAAAACAGGGAAACTTAGATATACCTTTAAATACGTTGAGCAGTGAAACTGTTAACCCTCGGCTGTTCCAGTCTCTGAATCATAAAGATGAGTTAGAATTTAGAACAAAAATTGGGGTTTTCGCTAATATACTTTTATGAAGAGGAATCTAAACTACATTCTGTCAAAGAAAACAATTCTGTTGTCAACTTTTAATAAAGTTTTAAAGTAATTTTACACAAGTTTTTAAAAAACTTAAAATAGAATATGTAATTACTGACTAAACTGTATTAAATTATGGCTAATAACCTTCCCACAAAATCCATTGCACAAGTTAGGTACTAGCCCACAATATATATTGTTTGAGCGCCTCTTTGCTTCCTTGTGGAGGTTAAAAAAACATGATACTTTGCTGCAGAGACTGACTATCCAGATATTGAAACAATGGCCTGTGATTGCCTCCAAAAAATTATGAATTTTATGCTAATTTAGATAATTTTACTTTTACATAAAATAAATCTGTCTGTGTATAGAATGACTCCATTTAATGTGTGTGTCTGATATAAGGAGTG
The DNA here is from genome assembly GCA_027410445.1 of Discoglossus pictus. Classification (NCBI taxonomy): domain Eukaryota; kingdom Metazoa; phylum Chordata; class Amphibia; order Anura; family Alytidae; genus Discoglossus; species Discoglossus pictus. The sequence goes on from CM050167.1 coordinate 26,611,155, forward strand.
TGTGTTAGATTAGAGAAAGGGAAAAACAGGGAAACTTAGATATACCTTTAAATATATTAAATTGTGGCTAATAACCTTCCCACAAAATACATGGCACAAGTTCGGTACTAGCCCACAATTAATATTGAAACAGTGACTTTCTGTGGGTAGGTGTCCTAACTTGTCCAAATCATCCTATGCTATGCTTTAAAGATGTATTTATAATGGCAGGCATATGCTAAAAGGAGACATGTATAAAGTGGTATTGGATTAAATATGTGAACTCATTTGCATGTCTCTGCCCAGTTTCCCAGAATGAGATTCTGAGCAAGAAATATGTTTTCTAAACATCAAAATGTGAACACAAATGTGCTATTTATTTACTGTACTCAGTATAATAGACAGCTACTATCACTGTTTTGCCCAACATACGGTAAATGAAATGTAGTCGTGGATATCGAATAAAAAATAAATGGGCATCAGTTTGCACTACCCCATGTGGATTATGACTGTGGTGTATTTTTGTCGATGCCAACAAAGCCCAAGCTTGGAGCAAGACAATTTTAGGGGGCAGCAATCTGCCTAATTTTGGCAGTGTAATTAAATATATGGAGGTTTCCGAGGCCCTTATTCAATTGCAATTTGGCCAACTGTATAAGGCTCTAAATAAGCACATAACATATTTTTCTAAAGAAGTTTTTAGTTAGTGAGCATCTATCCAAAAGCAAGATTTTCACGAACTAAAAACTTCTTTAGTGAAATATGCTATGTTCTTATTTAGAGCCCTATTCGATTGGTCAAATCACAATTGATTGAGGCCCCAGGGGTTTAAATGTTCGGTAACAAATAGCCACAGATTAGCAGAAAAATATGTATTATATTGAAAAGTTCACACTACTTATAGGTTTATGTGCAGCCGAGTGAATTCATTATTTGCACACCCCCAGAGAGCTTACATCACCAGGGCATACTAGCCTATAGCAGCACAGTATGCAAGTACAGATTTTAACCTGGGAAGTTCAATGTGCCTGCAGTATCCAATTACAGGTGGAGTCACAGCTCAGCTCAAAGCACAAACGATGCGCCTGGCAAGGAGAGAAAGCGAGAGAGGAAAATCCAGGCAGTAGATACACAGAATGGTCTCCCAGCAAAAGTGGTAATCAACCAGTTATGCTCAGCTGCCGCTTAGTTAGATCTGCCAAGCAGGGAGAGGGAAAAAGCAGCAGCAGTAGTTGATACACAGAATGGACTACCAGCAGAAGTGGAAATCAAGTGTGCAATGTGCTGCAGAGAGAGATACTCTTATATGAACATACATAGCACCTTCTAACAAGGAGCCCTATTCTATTAGAAGCGTGAAAATTACTCTAACTCATACGTTTGGCTGCATTTTTTTTCCCATGCCTTCTCGTGCTTTTAATGTACAGTATTCTCAAATGTTTTCGACTAATCAATTTGTGTGTTTATATGTATGTATATATAGGTAAAAATGTAATAGGAGCTAAGGCTCCTAAATATGGCTTGTAGTTTCTAGATGTGTTTCCAAAATATAAGTATTTGTAAGTACTACATATTTTGTCCACACCTATATATATATATATATATATATATACATATATATATATATATATATATATATATATATTACATATATCCCTGCACTGTGGTGACAAGGCATTTCATTGCCTTGCCAAGGCTCAGTGGCAGAATGTCTGTATTCATTTTTTTGTAATGTTTTCACTTATGTATAATGATATAAGAAAACCCATATATATATATTTTGATCTTATAGAAAAAGGTGGAATATATATATATCAAAAGCGACAATGTAGTAATTATACAAAGTGCAGGAACAAGCATGGGAGAGGGAAGCTGCACCATTGTTCTTCCATCTAAATGGATTCCACTTTACCCATAATATAGAGACACAGAGAGAGCACCTGTCTGCAGCTGGCATCAAACCCACACAAATGGGCACTGAAGAGTAAGATTCATCTGTTACACCTCAGAGATGGTTTATGGGCCATAGAAATGTATGGGAATATAACACGCATTCTGACTACCCGGTATTATGCCTTGGAGAACATTATGCCTTGTAAGGACATGGAGCCTCATTCAATTGCGATTTGGTCAATTGAATAGGGCTCTATTTAAGCACATAGCATATTTTTTTTTACAGACGTTTTGAGTTAGTGAACTTCTATCCAAAAGTAAGATCTTAACTAACTAAAAATGTCTGTAAAATAAATATGCTATGTGCTTTTATAGACCCTTATTCAATTGGCCAAATTGCAATTGAATGAGGCCCATGGAGAACATTGTTGTAGTGCATTAAATAAGCATGCTTTAAACAATACAAAAAATGTTTATTTACATGAAAATAATGTTAAGTAAAACAGTAGAACTTATAGGACAGATGCTTGGTGCAGGAATATGATAGAAACCTGCTAATATATCAAAGGATTTACAAAGTTCAGGAGAGAAATGAAAAAAAAGAGGAATGCAAGAATAAGAGGTCATGGTTTAAAGTTGGAAGGTGGTAAATGGGCAATGTGTGAAAGTACTAATTTACAGAAAGAGTAGTAAATAATGGAACAGCCTACCAGTGGAAATGGTAGAGCCAAACTAGATTTAAGCTTGCCTACGATAAGCCTATTCTTATGTTTAATTTAAGGATCACTGTTGCCAAATTATTTTTATATAGTCTTTTAAATAAATAAAAATGATAATGGACAAATAGTTTTAGAAAGCAAAAAAGTAGCATAAAAAAGTCAACCTTTACATTCTGCCACTTTTATTTGTGATTATTGTCATCTGTCCTGATGCTGGGTGCTATTTCAAGTTGCTTTTCTTCTATTTTCACATTTAGTACAATGGAATATAATATATCTATTTACTTTTATCTACTTTATTTTATTAAAAAGTACTTAAAAGTCTGCCTAAAGTAATACAATTTCTACCTGTTTGGGTCTGCCATCTATAGCTCATGAATACACAGACTGTGAAGTGCAGTATTTCAAATTAGCCTGTCGGTGACCTCTTTCAAGTAGCATGTTACACAATGTTGCCAAACTTAGAATTACCCTATCTTCATGAGCTGCAAAAGGGAGAAAGCATTTAGGAACTATTTTTAAGAGTTTAGGCAGAAAAACAGAGCCTTTAAGAACTTTTTTTAATTTAACTGCACAAAAGTAAAGGGATACATATGTTATATTCCAAGTGAAATCCATCCGCTTTAAGCCATGCTATTTATATAGATATAATTAGCAGACTGTATGTGCTCACTTCATAATAAAATAAAGTATACAAAGTAAAGAGATACATAGGTATATTATATTCCTAGTGAAATCTGTACATAGATAGGCCCTCATTTAATTGCAATTTGGCCAATTGAATAGGGCCCTAAATAAGCACATAAAATATATTTTTTGAAGAAGTTTTTAGTTAGCAGGCATCTATCCAAAAAAAAGGTTTTCACTAACTAAAAACTGCTTTCATAAAATTATGCTATGTGCTTCTTTAGGGCCCTATTCAATTGCCCACATCGCAATTGAATGAGGCCCTTAGAATGGGCAGACTATTTAGGCCTTTTCGGTTTCTCTTTCTACAAATGTCACAGTTTTCCAAGGGAATTGCTAGTTTTTGCAGAATTGAAATGGTTAATAAATTTGGTGACATTTACCATGAAGAAAATTTATTTAAAAAAAACTCACTATGCTAAAAAAAAAGTCTTGCCCTACAGTAAGGATATGATATCCAATTAGCTGCAGGTTTGGAGGAGCTGATGAGGCTCTGAACATGCCACTGACAGCTCACTGAGAAAACAATGCATATAAGGCGCTCGGATGCACAATTACAACCCTGCAACATAAGAAGTCAGCTCTGACAGCACATCCTGAGGTTCCTTCAAATAATCCTTCTGTTCCTGGCATCTCCAGCTAATATACTAGAAGAATAACGCAGGAGCTCATTGTCTGCCCGCTCCCCACATACAGCCCGGAATATGGTTATTACTCCTGGGACAGTTTTGATTTAAACCCTGTGACCTCATTGGAAAAAGAAATCAATAGAACGCCATTCATCAACTGATACTGCACAATGCGACACAGCGACGTGGGAATGCACACCAATACCTGCGCTGTACCATACGAAATATACAGACGCTTTACTTGTGGGAAAAAAGGTAGAAAACCTGCATCCAGTCCAAAATACCAAAGTTTTACAATATATATCCCACTCTAATCCAAAAAGCATTTTAATACACCGCATCGAGTTTCCCAGAATGCAATGAGAATGCTTTATTTATAAGAATTTTTAGTTTTTTTGATGTGTTTCAAATGTGCAAATATATAGTAAAAAATGTTTTAACTTTGTTCTACTCTTTAATATAAATGTTACAGTAAACTCCCGATTATCCGGCACTAAATCAACCGGCACCTGCCTCTTTTCCTTGTTTGACAAAAACTCTCACTTACAGCTTCATTAAATTGCGATTCGGCTCTATATAAGCACATAGCATATTTTATTTCCATAGAAGTTTTTAGTTAGTGAAGACCTTGCTTTTGGATAGAAGTTCAGTAACTAAAAACTTCTGTAAAAAAAAAAATGTGCTTAAATAGAGCCCTGTTCAATTGGCCGAATTGCAATTTAATGAGGCTGTTAATCGGCATTATCTGGCATAACAGCCATACAATTTATTTATTTTTTTTAAATCAACTCTTTTCCCTTTGTGTTTTTTAGCTTACAATGACTCAGATTAGTTAGCAGTAGCTGTTTTATAGATAGTTTAATGTTTTTTTAGGGGTTTAGGGTTAATTAGGGCTTTTGAATTAGTGATTCTCAAGCAACCAGCAACTACACTTAGGGCCTCATTCAATTGCGATTTGGCCAATTGAAAAGGGCTCTATTTAAGCACAGTGCATATTTTTTTTACAAAAGTTTTTAGTTAGTGAACTTCTATCCAAAAGCAAGGTCTTCACTAACTAATGACTTCTGTAAAAAAAATATGCGATGTGATTATTTAGAGCCCTATTCAATTGGCCAAATCACATTTGAATGAGGCCCTTATCCGGCAATAGGCAATCCCCGAAGGTGCCGGATAATAGGGAGTTTACTGTAGATAAAGTGTGCGTGTGTATGTGTGTCTGCACGCTAGGAAAAAAAATCACATTTGTAAGTATGATAAATGCTAAGGCCCTCATTCAATTGCGATTTGGCCGATTGAATAGGGCTCTAAATAAGCACATAGCATATTTTTAATAAAGAAGTTTTTAGTTAGTGAAAACCTTGCTTTTGGATATATGCTAACTAATTAAAAACTTCTTGAAAAAAAAAAATGTTATGTGCTTATTTAGAGCCCTATTCAATTGGGAAAATTGCAATTGAATGAGGGCCTAATAAAATGAACCGCTCTGTAAACCATGAACATGAACCCATTTTTAGAGAAAATCTTCATTTTTGTGTGTAGAAAGTTTCCATCTTTTAAAAGCTCTGTTTACAGGTTGAAGGCACATTTTGGATTAATATTTTTCTTATCTTTATCTAACAGTAGAGGGAGGGGTGGGGAGAAGGAAAGTGAGAGAAAAAGTGGATTTGTTAAATAATTGGATCTACACACACACAACCTTCAACAAACTATCATGGATGCTTCCAGGGTCAACATTTATTTTTCGAATTAAAACCTAACATGATATTTTTCCAGCTTACTTATCGCTCTTAGTCAGATTTCAAGTTTTCAAACATATATATTTTTTATTGTATTGCGTATCTCTGTCTGAGTCGCCATTTGCCTTTAACTAACATGGTATGTCAATCTGTCTCGTGTTTTAATTCTATTTGACTGAATAAAAAAAACTTTTTTGATGAAAAGCTGTAATTTTGCTGTCACCTTAAAAGTGCTAAACCATTTAACACATCACTATCTGGAATTTACTTTATCAATGCCCTACACGATTCTATATCATGGATGCCAGATGGGGAGACAGGAATTACCAGAATGAAGTTGGGCAAGTATGCCAGGATGCCACTCTATTTAATTCAGAAGATATAGAGGTGATATGATAGAAAACATTAAATCACATATATAGTTGTGAGTGTACGAGTTGTTGCTAATGCTTGGGGGCTCGCATAGCGAGCCCCGGCCCTCTCGTAGCGAGGGCCGCGGGCGAGGGCCTCAGTTGCTGGCATGGAGCGCCAAAGGCGCTCCTTGCCAGCAACTGCGACCCTCGCAAACTTTACGTTGTAACGCAAACAACACGACACACCAACTGCGACCCTCGCAAACTTTACCTCGCAACGCAAACAACATACGAGACACGTTACCACTCATTACGACCTCGCAGAAAATCGTCCGCAACTCGCGAACATGAAAAAATTCAAAACACAATAGATACACACAGCACATACATAAAAAGCTTACCTACAGCAAGAGGGAGCATCCAGGACCTCAAAAAAGCAACTTACACCTTCATTTAACTCAAAATAAAAGAGTTTAGACACTAACAAATTCTCAATGCGAGAGAAAAGATGGCTGCCGAACAAAACGAAAACTAGGCTACAGCACTCTAAACACGCAAAACACCACAAGAAACTCGCAAAACACCACAAAATACCTACGGATATTCCGCTAAGACGCATACCACACATTACCCGCCATTTTACGACAATGCGGAAGTACACAACTACGCTAACGGTTTGGTCTCGCGCACGCACACTATTACACTGCACACATTCATCACGCTTACACAGCACCTCCACACCACTAATGCTGCAGCAACATCAAAACAGATTGCAAGCTCTTCAACACAATGCTTCAAAATACGTAAAGTATATTCATTTATTAATGTATTATATATTTCATTATTATACACCATCAGCATTAGCTACCTTACAATTTCATTGCCGTCATTTTTTGACGGGCAATTCTCTAGTTATTTAATAAAGTTCAGACGGGAGACATCTTCCAGAAAAAGAGGAAAGTAAGAACAATAAGTCATGATTTGAAGTTAGAGGCTGGGAAGATTTAGGGGTAATGTGTGAACGTAATACCTTACAGAAACGCTTGTGGATATATGGAACAGCTTAAAAGGAAGTGACAGGAACAAACATGTCTGGAATAATCATTAGACCATACAGAGGATTCAAACTATCCGCCTTGAATGTGCAGACCTGTGCCGGAAGTCTTGATGTTGGCGTTCCTCCTGTTGGTTAGTGGTAGCAGCAAAGAACAATGAAGGAAGGGGCCACAGGTCTTGATAAGATAATTACCCAAGGATGTAGAGGCCTACTAATACTTGGGGTGCCAACTTGGCGTAATGTATATTAAGATAGGCTGGAATACATGACTAAGAGGTGGAGGAGAGTGGATATTTGATGGGGTTGACACCTTCTAGTCTGGCCTAGAGGGCATACAATATCCTTTACAGCAAACAGTAACTAATCATACAATAACAGGGGGATTCAACATTCCAACTTCACTCCCTTTGAAATATGGCCCAGTCACAGGAGGTTCTACATCATATGGGAGAATACATGGCACATTCTCATGACTACCCACAGAGGAAGTAGGAGGATGATCCATTCTCTAGTGGAAGGGATGGGAAAAGGTTGGTTAATGGTATAGCTTTATGGTCCACCTTCGTTTAGCACACTACTGTTTGTAGTGCACATTGGAATTTCCCTCCAGCATTCCCAAGGACAAATCAGAGGGCTCCTATGCAGCTGTTTTTCCATTAATCGGCCACGGCCAGGCCATAGCCAATTAAAGCATTGCCGGTAAACCTGGGTAATTTGATTGAGCCTACCAGAGCATGGCCTACTCTCTATGGGGAAATGTATTGGGTTTCACAATGCCGGCTATAGAATAATCCCAGGCCTCCCCAGTGATCAGCTCTTTTATGGAAAGTTACAGCCTGGAGGGCAATTCTATCACACCTAGGGTATGTGGGAAGCCATGTTAAAAAAAAACATTACCTTTAGTTTAACAGGAATACCATATTCAGCCTTTTTAAATATTTCTGGCAAATCCAAACAATTTTAGAAAGCAGAAAATAGAAATATTATTAGAAAATGAAAATCATGCAATCAGAAAAACATAATATGTATGCTTTTATAAAAGTATCACACCTACTGTTGATTGAGGGTGCTATATGGGAATACTGTACCCCTTTAAAGTTTTTGGGGAGGAGACCTTGAATGCTCAGGAAGTGTTGGTCTGCAGAGGCGTGTGGCAGCTATAACTGTAAGTGCTCTCAGAAAGACTAAAGGAGGCTCCTTAGTTTACAAGGACATACCTCCTGAGGAATTAGTAGACAGCAGCAGGCAAGACAACAAAATGGAACCCAGCAGTAAAGAATATTTGCTTATAAAAGTTACAAAATGCAAATGCTGTTTTATTTTTTATTTTTTTAAATAGTTATTTTAAATACCATGTAGAAGAAATGACCAAAGTGGTCCTTTAAGGCAATGTTAACATAGTAAGCAGTATGCATCACCAATAGATAATAGTCTCCACTTGGATATCCTGCTTGCCTGTTTTTGCAGGCCCTGAAACAATGCCCTCTCCCATCTGTTGCAGAAAGGTGTCTCCAACAGGTGTCTGGAAAGGAACTCAAGAGTCCTTATATCTGTCAGCTGCAGCACCCACAAGACAATTGGATTTGGTCAATAACAGGTTCACCACAATCACATTTTTTTTATTTTAGCAACAAAGAGCCCCCAATGTTTTCATGCACAAAACGTATCTGCATTACAATTAAGTGCAACACCCCAGAGCGAATTCATATCTGAAACATCTTATATCTGTAATAATCTCACAAATACTTATACAAGAAACTGTCCCAAGCTTTCATTCATAGAGTTCCAAGCCACCTTATTGGGAGAGATTCACTAAGCATTGCAACAGCTATGACATGTTGTGCTATGATGTGATTTATTTCTTGTGAGGAAAATTGCCATATAAGTCCTTTGCCTCCGTCCCCATGTGATAGCTTAGTAAATCTCCCGCATAGTCTTCTATGACATTATTACAGGGAGGTCGTAAGATATGCAACTCACCTACAGTTTGATGCTCATATATATATATATATATATATATCCTTCCTGATACATGTTAAAAAACATGTTTTAACAAGAATAACATGTATCTTAGGCCTGAATACTGCAGTTTTACATAATTTCTTTAAAAAAAAAAAAAAAAGCAGGCAAGTACTAATTTACTGTCTGTGAGTAGTGTGTTTGCAGCTTTCAATATTTGAATTATGAATGCAGTAGCCATATTGGTTACTGGCACAGTGATTGTCACATTTGTGCATGATGAAGTCAAGCTTGAACCAGATACTTGCATCATCATAGAGCCTACAAGTGCTGCTGCACTGCAGTACTTACATAGGCATGTGCAATTAAAGTCAATGATAAGCCATTTTAATACAACTTGATAAGGTAATTATTAAAAGAAATGCATGTACTTATGGTGTTCATAATTTGTTGCACATAATGAAATGAATAAAGAGTTTTGCAATCCGCAAAACTTTGTTATTATTAGTTGTCTGTGCTCCTTTTGTCCCACTGGCATTTTTTTATGTGAAAACATATGACATTTACAGTGGCGGAGCTAGTAATTGGAGGCCCCTAGTACAAAATAATGATCCGATTACCTTACTATAAAAATAATTATCTGCTCCTCTCCTAGAATAAATAGTTCCCCTTTACCCTAGCGGCCTATGATGCATTGGGCCACAGTGCTTTGCACCTGATGAACCAGCAGTAGTTCTGCCACTGGACTTTTATACAACTATTAAAGGGATAGCTAAATTTGATGGATTAATACATTTCTGCACTCTATTGGCAATAAGCAGCACATCTCATAAAACATTTTATTTTTATTAATATCTAAAAATCCCTCTAATGATTGTGTTGACACCCCCAGGGTGTGTCTACACAACTTCCTGATCCCCACCCAATCAGCATGCAGCATCTGGGAAGCAATATTAACCCACTATTTACCTGCTCTTGCTTGCTCAGCCAATAGTAGAGCAGTGTTGTCAGCCTCACAGTCACTGCTGGGATATGAGTCATCCCTGCTTCCTGTATATGATGTGTGGTGTTGCCATAGCAACTAACATAGTGCTATGTCTCAAATTTTTTATCTAACCGGATTGGCCAAAACAAATTATGGAGGGGGTGTTAACTTTAATTTTAAACTGTCCGAAATTACAATAGTTTTTGCAAACTTCAAGGTAAGTATTTCAATGTTTATTTTGGCATTTTTTATGCAATTTTTTTATTCATATACTAGTAATTCTCCTCTATCAGATGCATTCATAATCCAGGAAACTCATGTGAATTCATAAATAAGGCAGAATAATCAAAAACTCACAAATAAAATTTTAACATTTAACATTGCTTGGTGGGTTTTTCTAGCCCCAAATAAATACAAACAAAAATATTTTTAAAAAATGTTTAAAAATTGAAATTTTTTATTTTGTGAACAGTACTTTTGAAACTTTGCAGTATGCACACTATATTTATCCAATAAAGACATCCATTTTGTTCCAGTTCTATTATATTTTGCATGCTGTTCCACAAATATTATGTTAATGTATTTTCTTGTACCAGCCATACATTATATGGGCTTCCCAATAAGATGCTGGGATCTCAGAGCTAAAGCTGACAGCTGGTGCCTCAGGGCCTGCTAGTAGTGCAAAAATAACAAACTGGGCGACAGGTGAATTATATCCGAACAGTAACAAGTTTATTATCTCAGAAGGTAATCAGCTCCGTCTTGTAGGCTCACCTCAATATGTCCAAAAACATGACAATACACCTGTGAACATCTCAAGATGAAAACACATCATTAAATATAGAATACTATTTATTGGTCTTACCAAAAGTCACTAAAAGATTAAGTAGTTGGAGCAATGTGTGTGAACTTTTAGACTTCAGTTGCTTCTAAAAAAAAACTCCCAGAGTAATCAATTCTCACCATGTGTAACTTCCACCTTTCTACCTGGTCTATTTTATGAGCGATGCCATGTTGCACAGCTGTGATCTAGGACCACACCCACATGAAGGGAGCTTCTCATTATCAGTGTGATGCCGTTGCATGCAGACACATAGCATGTCACTGTCTATTTGTTAACCTTATTACATGGGGAGTATGTAGCCTCTCCCATGTAGACATGCCCTTAAGTCACAGCTGTCCAAGATGGCAGATCTCAAGGGAGAAAATAGTGAGAAAGGTGGTGTTTCTAAAAAGTGAGAATCTGTTACTGCAAGTGAAGTGTAAATTTTGTAGAACCATTACTTTGAAATAATTAATTAGCCTAGTAAAAACATTTATACAAAACAAACTAATATTATTCAATCTATACATATATGTATATACACATACATATATATATATATATATATATATATATATATATATATATATATATATATAAATAATAAAATCCCGGTTATCCACCACCTAACTAACCGGGACTCTCAAGCAACCAGCACCGGCATGAATTCCCCATATTAAAAAAACTTCCGCTAAACTGGCATAACCGGCACTATTCGGCAGTTCGAGACTGCAAAAAAAAAAATGCTAACTTTTTTTCTAATAGTTTTTTCTGGGCCTAAATGGACCAGTTTAAATGCTAATGTCGTTTTAAAGGTATTTTAAGTGGGTTTGGGAGGTTTAAGGGTCGGTGAGTGCCGGATAACGGGGAGTTTACTGTATATATATATATATATATATATATATATATGTATATGTATATATACACACATACACACACACATATATATATATATATATATATATATATATATATATATATATACACATATATATAGAGAGAGAGAGATAAAATATCCCCACAACATGCATAATTGTATAATTGTGGAATTTATTAATAAAGCAGATATGTGTCTACCAATATTACACACGACACAAATTTCTTTACTACACAAAATGAAAAAAGACACCCAGAGTTAGCTGAAATTGAAATTAAATCAGGCCTTTGTTCTCCTTATATTCTAGCTGTGCCATTCATTTCCAAGAGGTACATAATTATATATTTAACACAGGAATACATGCTGTTTTTTATTGGTATTTTTTACTACACTCAATTACTGTCATTCTTTTAAATCTACAGGTTGAGAGAATATTTACTATATTATGACACTCTTCTGTTTGTGCTGGGAAAACAAAATGGCTGCCAGGTCAATGGTTTGATAGAAATATGATGTGAAGGGGCACTTTCCTGTGGATAATACTTTGTAATTCAATGTAAATACTTCAAGAGCATAGGCCTGTTCTAGAATGGTAGCAAATGGTAAAAGAAATATCCAACAAGTTAAAAAGCATATTTACTATATTATGACACACTTCTGTTTTTATGTGCTGGGAAAACAAAATGGCTACCAGGTCAATGGATGGATACAAATGGGAAGGGGTGGTTTTCTATGGATAATACTTTATAATTCAGTGTAAATACTTCAGTAGAAAGGGTCTGTTCTATAATGGTAGAAGATAGTAAAGGAAATATCTTGCTGAGTTGGTCTATATTTATTACTTTGCATGGTCAATAGAAGCAGTTTAATGGGACAGAGATGATAAGAAGCCACTGGTGGTTAATAGGTAATCGAGATAAAGATGCTAGTTAGAGATGCCCCCAACACATCCAGATAACACACACACTGAGAGCCTATCTCATTATCAGAGGCGTTGCCATGACAATAGGCTGTTGCCAGGTAGCCAGGATGGAGGAGAGGAGTGAGAATCCGCAGGCCTAAAAATAAAGCTGTTATGCTTCCTATCCCCCCCTCCCTTCTATATGACAGGAGCCAGAGCCCTGCAAGGGAGAAAAAAGAGAAGCGAAGGCTTCTGGGAAATAAAACGCACAACGACAAGGCCCATGTCTTGCACGCCTCTGTCTCGCTGATACCCACGTGGCTGTTATTATTTATAATTTATATTATAAAGTCACACTCTGCCGTGCAGAATGATGATGTTAAGAGATTATTAGGTACATTATATTGTTATTAACGTATGTTGTAGATTTTTAAGCAGGAATGTGCTTATTATCTAGACTGGTGACTAAAATGGCCGTCAGTGCTCTGTGAAAAATCTGTGTCCACATCAATTATGACAAGTTCAGAGATTCTAAAGTCAAGGAACCAAACTTGGACCAAAGAAATTTCATTTTAAACAATGTTGAATGGGTCTGTGAAGTTACGTAAACATTACAGTGGTACCTTGGTTCTCAATCTCCTCGGAAATCAACTCAACCTGTATGGATGAGCAAAAAACCTTGGTACTCATCGCGTTTGCTAAAACCAATATACATTACTTCTTATGGGAGATTGCTACTCAACCTTTTTGGAACTCAACCTGCCGTTCGAAACGGATCAAGGTTGAGAACCAAGGTACCACTGAGTGAGACAGGCTTCAAATAACTCAGAATTGCAAGCAAATCTTTTCAAAATTTGATTAAAAATAATGTACACTTACAGCAGTCTAAAATAAGACATATTTAATAATACCATGTCAGAGTGAAACAATGGCAGCGCTGAGCCTGACAGATTCAATTCAGATGTCAAAGAAAGCAGTCTTCTGCCGGATATTGAGGTGGATCAATCAGTCACATAATTATTTCCATTTTTCTACTTCTTTTGACACAGGACCATCCTGAAAATGTGGCCTAGTGGCATCCCTCAAGGATTGCAGTTGGATGGACATGGTATATACTTTTATTAATTAATGAATTTTCAATTTTAAGTGAGAAGCTTGTGGGAGATGGATTTATTTCAAGTCTGGAGCAATGTAGATATTATATACAACGCCTAAACTTCAGAAATAGGTTTTAAGGACCGACCACTGTAGTATGGGAAAACTTCAGATGTTTGTGAAGTATGAAAAAAACGAACAACATTAGGAGCTATATAAGCCATGAGCATAAATGTATTTTTAGGGAAAACCTTACATTTAGTAGACTCTGCTTATGTCATTGGATAGCTAGTTTGATTAAACGCTGAGGAGGAATGCTATCCTATCAGGACATATGTCTCTACTCAATGGCTGTTCATAGTGGTATCCCTCCAACAGAACTGAAAAGAAGTGTTACTGGACTCCAAAGCTCCCCTCAATTCCCCCCAAGTATCTAATCCTGTTATTAACAAAAGGAATTGTCTACTGCTATTGAAGCAAAATAGAATATAATAGTTAAAAACGAAAGTATATATTTATTTATTTTAATGTTTCTAAAACCCCTTTAGCTGTTATTATGTCAAGTTCTTCATAAGAGTATATAGGAGTAAACAAATTCTTCTTCTTATTATTATTATTAAATCACAGTTCAGTAGTCAAAGTTGATGAAGAGAAACATGAATGAGGAGGCAGAAATACATATTAGAGTGAAAATGTACATATATATATATATTTATATACGTATATATATCTATCCCCTTCTGGACTACTACCTTGTAGTGGTAAAGTGACTAGTGTACCTCAATGAAGCTGTGAGATATACCATGTAGGGTCACCCAAGATGGGCAGGTCATAGCAGAGATGCCAGACACATCACGGTCCACTGGACAAGAAACTGACAACCCACTCCAGTATCTTTGCCAAGAAAATCATATGGAAAAGTACAACTAAAAACACAGATGCGTCTGGCGTGCTGCGTCCATATGGTCACTGAGAGTCAGACGTGACTGAAGGACTGAAAAACAACAAATATTGATAGATAGATAGCTAGCTAGCTAGATAGATAGATAGATAGATAGATAGATAGATAGATAGCTTGTAGTTGTTTAATTGTCCAGTCATTTCCAACTCTCAGTGACCCTATGGACTGCAGCAAGCCAGGCACTTCTTGTATCTGCTTGTGCTTATCTATAAGGTTTTCTTGTCAAAGATACTGGAGTGGGTTGCCAGTTCCTTTTTCAGTGATATAGATAGGTGTATAGATAGATAGATAGATAGATAGATAGATAGATAGATAGATAGATAGATAGATAGATAGATAGATAGATAGATAGATAGATAAATAATCAGGGTATTGCATTAAATAGTGATACCTTTTCAAGCCTGTATCTTCTTTATTTCAATGTGAATCTACTATTAGCATTGCTCCAGACTTGACAAAGAGAGTCAACTCTCGAAAGCTAGTCATAATATATATGAATATGTTTGTCCAATAAAAAATGTATCTCTATTTACTGCAATATTCTCATTATTCATCTGGATTACTGGACACTCACACCTACCTCACTCTTTATTTATATATATATATATATATATATATATATATATATATATACACACACGCACAAAAATAAAAAGGCACTCACAAATGTAACAACTCTGAAGCTTTCTTTGTATTAGTAAAAATGTATTTATTGATTTAGACTGCAAACTATGATTAGAATCTGTTGTTTACTGGTGAGATTTCTTGGGAGCGATGGACGCTGTAATATCATCATCCCAAACCCATCTGTCTGCGATACAGATCCTCAGGCTCACACTTCTCTGTTCCATATTATATTTGCAGAACTTTCAAACACTGCATTTAACAACAATCTCACCCGCCCACAGGGAGAGACAGTGCCCTCAATTGCATTTATATCTTCTCATTTCATTACACACTTCGATTTTTTGAGCAGAAACATCTCAGCCTTGTAAACGAAATACCTCTTTGGTCAATAGCTGACAACTCCCAAAAATTCCTTTATGGAAGTGATGTCTGGCTGTATACATAAAAAACAAAACAAGAACGTAGGGAAATTTGTGAGGGTACATATATATATATATATATATATATATATATATATATATATACATATACATATATTGATATATATAAAATTATATATACATATAACTTCCTTTATTTGTAATGCGCCAACATATTCCGTAGCGCTATATATATGTATAGAGTTTATTATCAAAATATTTTTGTGTTTGAGGGCATATATAATTGAAGTGTCAGGGGAGGGGAATGTGAGATGGTAAAAATGTTGAAATGTAAATTTGTGAATACAGTAGGGCACTCTTTACTATAACTTCCTCTCTACCTTTTCAAATATAGGCCTATATCTTAAAGAACCACTCTGATCAATGTATTTCTTTATTGTTTTTTAATACTTAAACAAAATGGAGAATACTGTTTTAGCAAGAATTTTGCAAATTTATATGCAATTATTCTAAACTGGGTAACTCCATTTTGCTTTCTTTCTAGCTGCTGCCTGTTACTTTATCAGGTGAGTATATCCTTGTAAACTAATGTACTTCCCTTTAATCCTACTGAGAGCACTGACAGATGAAACTGCGACATACTACTGTGCAGACACACACTTCCTGTGAATTTAAAGTCTCCCCCCACTTCAGGAAGATGATCTGCTTAAGCTAAAATGGTAGATTATACATCAGCATAACTGCATATAAAAGATAATAAATTAGAAGCTGTATTATTTATTTTTTTACATTCTAAAAATATGTGGGCGTTCCCTGGTGGTCCAGTGGTTAGGATTCAGTGCTTTCACCGCTACAACCTGGGTTTGATTCCAGTCACATAACCAAGAGGTCACAGCACCCTGAAGCCAAGCAGGGTTGGACCTGGTCAGACCTTGGATGGGAGACCAACTAGGAATACCAGGAGCTGTATGCTGTGGCCAACTGGAGAAGGAACTAGCAACCCACTCCAGTATATCTGCCACAAATACAAGTGGATCAGCATGACCATGGACATAAATATGTCCTGGTATGTTACAGTCCACAAGGTCACAGAGAGTCGGAAATGACTGAATGGCACATAAAAAGTGAAGATCTTCAAAATAGTACATTTTAAATATATGACAACAGTGGTCCTTTAACTATTTTATAGTATGTGATTTATAAAACTGCGTATTTTGAGACACACATTCCCAGATTTATTCCCAAAGTACTCCTTTGGTTATTAGTTGCCTTCATTTTGCTGGCCCTGTGTGACTTCATTTCAATGAGTGTGAAAAAAAAGTGATGATGTATTTTAACAACACCGATTACCATAAGATTTCAAAGCATAACTGAGTGTGTATTTTTATAAGAAATGCCAAAATGCTACTTATAAATGAATGTCCTTTTAAAATACTTATTACCACACTCTGGTAGCCAAAGCATTAAAGACATCTGCCCATAATTCAGAGTCTAGTTATCTAGCTGTGCTCTCTCAGGGGATGGTGCACACTCACATAACTTCCCATAGAAGGAATGACAAGGTACATAGCTCTTGGAAGTTCCTATAAATTTACTCTGTGGTGTAAAGATGTGGGTTCTGAAATGAGATAAGAGGAGGATGGCAGACAGTCAGGCTCCCAGATAATGTCAGGACATGAGCACACATTGCCATGTGTTATTTTACTGGACAATATGTTCCCTGCGTAATAGGTTTAACCATTTTATCTCCATATTTTCTATTAATAAGGAATTCCTGGATCTTGTGTTTTCTGTAAATATGTTTTATTTCTTGGAGACTAATATATATTATATTCATAAAATGCTCTTATGAAAAGCTGTTTAGATAAATAGCTTTAGAAAATTCAAACTAAATAAATACAAACTTAATTTATAACTTTATAGTAAATTTTGCATAAAGAATGCTGTTTTTCAAGAAATGTAAGTCTGCGAGTTTTCGATCTTGCAATGTGTTTTGGGGAAAGCTCTATGGACACGGACTCTAAGCTCAAAGACAGGGCCCTGCATCATTTGTAATGTGTTAATATTGTTTCGCCTAATACTCAACGCATGTATAGCGCTACGGAATATGTTGGCGCATTACAAATAAACGATAATAATAATAATAACAATAATATTAATAAAAGTATGTACTAACTAACTACCTTAGTCGATGTGTACGCCATGGATATACAAGTTTTTTGGGAAAGCATTTTTGAAGACTCTGTTTATGAGTACAGGAGTCCATTTGGGGTTTGTTACGTCAGTGGAAGGGTTCCCTGGTGACCCATTGGTTAGGATGCAGGTGCTTTCACCACAGCATCCTGGGTTCAAATCCAGCCCAGGAACCAAGAGGTCACCCTGGTCAGTACTGGAATGGGAGATCACCTGGGAATACCAGGAGCTGTATGGCCTATTGGAGAAGGAACAGGCTAACCCCTCCAGTAACTCTGCCATGAATACCAAGTGCATCAACATGGTGTGTTATGGTCCATGAGGTCGGACAATACTAAGCAAACACATGCATCAGGGGACGGAGGGACCTCAGATAGGTCTGGAGGTTTTGTAAAATTGACACCACACTCCTTCCTGCTCAAGAGATGCAAGCACTGCTCTCCAGAAATATAAGTGCCCCTCTCATGAAACCAACTTCCGCTAACCTATCATGGATTACTCCAGGGTCCGCGACACGCATCAACATTTTTTTTAAATTAAAAACTATCTTTTTTTTCTGCTTAATTATATTCTTAGACTCAAAGTTTTCAGACATATATATTTTTCATTGTGCAATGGTCCTTTAATGGTGTTAGACATCTTGCTTTTATTCCTAGCAGAAATATAAACCTGATAGGAATGAGATGAATAAATAGAAGAATAAGCTCCAGTAGAATATTCCTTTCCATTAGGCTACATGCAGACTGGATAAGTAAAATGGAAGGGCACATAACTTATTTTTTGTAAAAATTCTGTTATGTCTTTAGCTAGTGTTGTTAGTTTGCTATCTACTTCACAAATATGTGAAGCTTTTCTCAAACTGTAGTGGTCCTTAAAATTATTTACTTCTTGTTTTTTTGAACGAGGAAACCAAAAACACTTTGTCTTCACAGTGAAGCTTGATTTTTCTTTTGTATTCTCCTTTCATTTTCAACGCTCAATTATTCACTAACGATACAACTATAATCCTCATTGACTCGCTGATCATCTATCATTTGGGCTACAGGAAAACTCTCCTAAACAGCATATTACTATACTATAGCGCTGCATAAAGTATTGTCACATTATAAATACTCTATCTCTATCTTTTGCAGAAATTCATCCAGATAAATCTTGCTGTCAGAGCTGATCTGACTTTCTTTTCTTCGGTATACATGTATATAGTAGCGTCTACACATTGTTTTGGCAGAGAAAAATATTATTATTTTATACTGTCAATTTTCCTTTGTCTCTCATTATACAATATTATACAACGGGCTGTGAGAAACTGTATAAAATCACCTCAAAAGTTTTTAGATAGTAAGGTTATTATTAAAATGATCACAATTAGGCCTGCTACCACCCAACTGTCCCTCTTTAAGAGATCCATTGGTGTCCTCTTAGCCTCCCAGATGTATCACAAGTGTATGTGATAAGGATATTACAAGTCACCAAGACATTGTGTAAGCTCTAATATGCTACATCTTATGTACAATGGGTAGTATTATATTATTTATATCACAAAGTAAAACAACTAAATCCATGTGTGTGACCACAAGCTACATACTTGAATATAGTTGAGTATGAAGTCAAAAAAAACTTTTATATAATTTTATTTAATAAACTATATATATATATATATATATAAATATATATATATAAATATATATATATATATATATATATATATATATATATATATATATAATAAATACATAAATAGTACATTTGTGCTCAAACGTGAACGTCTAAAATAAGTTAAAATACTTTTTCCCTGCAGGAAATAAGTCTTTTAACTTATTTTAGACATTCAAATGTGAGCACAAATGTACTATTCATTTACTGTACTACTGTACGGTGGAGGCTTCTATTGCTCTTTTGCCACCATAAAATAAATTATTGTTTTATATATATATATATATATATATATATATATATGTATATATATATATATATATATATATATATATATATATATATATATATATATATGTATATGTATATATATATACCGGTATATATATATATATATATATATATATATATATATATATATATATCCCTTTTAGACTGCTACCTTGTCCCTCAATGAAGCTGTGAGCATACCATGTAGATGGGTAGGACATAGCATAGAGGTCACACAAATCATAATCAAATGGAGAAGGAACCGGCCACCCACTCCAGTACCTTTGCCCCAAAAAACGTATAGAGAAGTACAATCAGAAATGCCTGGTGTGCTGCATTCCATAGGGTCACAGAGAGTCAGACACAACTGAACGACAAATATATATATATATATATATCACATATATAGTTGTGAGCGTACGAGTCGTTGCTCACGCTTGCGGGCTCGCGTAGCGAGCCCGCGGCCCTCGCGAAGCGAGCCGCGGCCCTCGCGTAGCGAGCCGCGGGCCTCGCGTAGCGAGGTCACTGGGCAAGGGCCTCAGTTGCTGGCATGGAGCGCCGAAGGCGCTCCATGCCAGCAACTGAGGCCCCTCGCGAAGCGAGGGCCTCAGTTGCTGGCGAGGTCACTGGGCACGGGTCTCAGTTGCTGGCATGGAGCGCCGAAGGCGCTCCATGTCAGCAACTGAGGCCCCTCGCGAAGCGAGGGCCTCAGTTGCTGGCGAGGTCACTGGGCAAGGGCCTCAGTTGCTGGCATGGAGCGCCGAAGGCGCTCCATGCCAGCAACTGAGGCCCCTCGCGAAGCGAGGGACTCAGTTGCTGGCGAGGTCACTGGGCAAGGGCCTCAAACCCTCGCAAAATTCACGTCGCTACTCAAAAAACACGACACACAAATTACGACACTCGCTAAATTTTACGAGGCACGCAAACAACGTACGAAACACGTTACCACACATTACGACCTCGCAAACATCGAACGCAACACGCCGACATACAAACATTTAAAACACAATACATACACACAGCACATACATAAAAAACTTACCTACACCAAGAGGGAGCACCCAGGACCTCAAAAATGCAACTTACACCTCGATTTTACTCGAAATAAAACAGTTTAGAGACTAAAAAAAAATCTAAGCGACAGAAAAAATGGCCGCCGAACAAAACGAAAACGAGGCTACACCACTCTAAACTCGCAAAACACCACAAAACACCTACGGATATTCCGATACAGACCTATACCACACATTACTCGCCATTTTACACCAATGCGGAAGTACACGACTACGCTAACGGTTTGGTCTCGCGCACGCACAGTGTTACACTGCACACATTCAGCATGCTTATACAGCAGCTCCACACCACTAATGCTGCAGCAACATCAACACAGATTGCCAGCTCTTCATCACAATGCTTCAAAATAGGTACACTATATTCATTTACTAATTTAGCTACCTTACAATTTCATTGCCGTCATTTTTTGACGGGCAATTCGCTAGTATATCTATAAAAGCGTTTAAAGGGCCACTGCAGTCTAAAAATTACTATCATGCTATCAAAGATCTTATTGTAAAGTACAAAAGGTATGTTTTGTATGAAAAGCATGTGGTTATATTGTAGAAAAACTGCATTGACGTGAGATACAAGCAATAGGTCTTGTGCATGTCTGAATGGTAACAAATGTTTTCCCATTCACTTGAATATAGATAGGATAAGTAAACAGGATTAGCAGGCTCACTATGAGTCCTCATTTACACCTTTTCTCAATTCACTGGTAGAATAAAGGCAGATCAAACTCATTTTTTGTTTCTTAATACTTTAGTGGTAATTTTCTTACACTAATTAAATCTATTTGTCAACAAAACAATGTAAACAAGTATTTTAGCCTAATTGCTCTGCATATAAAAGACATCATTCAACTGTGGCTGACATACATTAAAGGCATATTTAAGTTTGATGGATTATGAATGCATCTGATAGAGGAGAATCAGTAGCGTGTGCAAACATTTAATTGCACGAAAAAATACCAAAATAAACATTAACAAACACACCCGATTTTTGCTAAATCTCTTGAGTTTGCAAGTAGCAGCATTTGTTAGTTAACACCCCTGAAAATCCCTGCTAAAATTAGCATAACATTCATAATTAATTTTGACCAATCATGGGCAGCTACATTTTTATATAATGTAACAATCAATGATGGCAGTTTGTGCAGGAAGGAATCATGGGATGTGTAGTCCCCTTGCAGAAGGAAGCAGGAGGAGCCAGACGCTGATCTACAGATCTCTGCATTGAGGTGTTGCTTGCTTGAAGGTTAGTAAAGAGTTAAAATCTGTACCCAAATGCAGTGTTTCTATTTGGAGGTTCACTGTGTCTATGTAAGCAGATCTGGGGGTGTGGAAAACAAGTTTTATTTTTAAATAAAATAAGTTTGGCTCCACGTAATGTGTGTGTCTGATATAAGCAGCCTGTGTTAGATTAGAATAAGATGAAAACAGACATGCCTTTAATATTGGTTCAAATATGAACTCCTATTGAATTAACAAGCTATTAAATAGAGTTGAAAAATAACAACAATATGATTTAATAGAAAAGCTAGAACATCAAAATAGAAATTATCCAGTCACCATTGGCCTCCAGTACTCTATTTGCTTGGCTGGTAATATAAAAACCCAGTGAGTACTGTGAGTTACAAAATGATTTTAATTAGACTAGGTCATTTTATATTGTGATTGCAATATTATAAATGATTTGCTGCAATCAAGGTCTGGCGCTGTGACTGCCCCCTGCCTCTGCCCTCTGTCCACCTTGTCTGAAGCTCCCCTTTGCCAGTGTGTCTGTGCCTTTTCTGCCCTGAGTGTTGCCGTTTCCTTGACATACAGAGAGAGCTGGCATCACTACACAGTAATCAATACCCTGTGGATTAGTGAGGCCTAATTCAGGGGACTATTTGTGAGAGAGATGTTTCGCTTTCTCTGCCGCATCACATGGCGTATTGATCTGTGGAGCTGCAGTAACGTAGAGCAATAATGATCACTTAATACACTGTTTTATGAATACAGAGAGCTGGTTTCCTGCTGTGGATCAATCAGGGAGCTTGTAAATTGATTGGGTTCTGAAGGAAACGGTTACCTACAAACTGATTAGCATCGTTAGGGACTCTGGAAATAAATCTCAGGTCATTTAAAGATCATTGTGAAAGTTTGTCTGATCTCTGTTATAAACTGACAAGCCTAGAAAGTTTTGATATTTGAAGGGTCTGTATTAAATGAAAGTGGAGCCCAATGGATTTCTATATACCATACACAGTATATCAGTCATAAAAATATAATTATATTAATATTAGAGGTCTCCTACAATGGTCATAAGAAAGAAAGGTTTCATTTTCTAATCGATAAACAATAAAGCAGCATATGAAGAAAAAAAAATCAATACATCTTCTAAAAATGACATTTGAACTTTAGTTTTGCAGTCTACAGCATAGACAATTATCACTGTGTCCATTAGGTATTTAGATGGATCTGCCCAGGAGGCTGTACTAAAAGTCCCTGTAAATTAGTTGGCTTGCCTGCAGTAATCACTACAGCCAAATGGGATGGAAAGACTCCTATTAGGACAGCTTCCTTGGCAGATCTTCTCCCGCCCCTGGGACACCTAATAAAGGGATAATAAGTGGATCTGCTGAAGGTTGCAAAGCTAAAGTAAAAAAAAAAAGAAAAAAAATAAATAAATATATATATATATATATATATATATATATATATATATATATATATATATTATATAAACACATATATATTATTCAAATACTGACTATATTGCAAAAAAAATATTAAATGAAGCCTTATCGTATTAGCACTTCAATACTAGTTTAAACCCCTTATAGATCTCTACCTTGTCATGTGAAGAGGCTTGTGTATCTCAATGAAGCTGTGAGCTATACCATATAGGGTCACCCAAGATGGGCAGGTCATATCAGAGAGGACAGACTAATGGAGCTCCACTGGAGAAAGAACTGGCCACCCACTGCAGTATCTTTGCCAACTTTATGGATAAGCACAACCAAACACACAGCAAATGTGCCTGTGTTCTCAGTTCCATAGGGTCACGGAGAGTCGGTTATGACTTAACAATAAAACCTACCTACATACCTTTACAGGGCCACTGAAGTCTAATACTACATTTTCTCTTTTGAAATAATTGTTCAGATTGCTTCTTTTTTTTTTCAAAATTAAAACAAAGACTTTTATTTTAATCTGCGTTACTGGAGTCAGAGATACTTTTTTTATCGTAATTAGTAACTTCAGAGAGATCTTGATTGCTGATAAGATCTCCATTAAATTCTATTGAAAGGGTGCCACAATGATGTAGAGCAATATGATTAAATGAAAGCACAACTTACAATAGGATCCCCTTGCCTAATGAAAAGCCATCAAAGCAGTGGCACCTAAAGTAAAGAATAACTGTATGTAACTGAAAATTTTAAAACAGTTGAAAAATGCATTTTCTTATAGAAAACTTACACTGTTATCTGCAATTTTTACTTGTCAATAAGCCTTTATAATCCGTCCATCAAGCAAAATCTTCTACCTCTTTTTTTCTTTCTTATAAGTGATTGTTGCCAACAATCACTAATTACCGCCTAGGGTATGGCTATACTGTTACAGTCTATAAAAGAAGAATGAGCATGTGCACACTCCAGAAAGGAACTAGACTGATTAGCCTAATATACCGTTTAATTTGTAACTTTAATACAAACTGATTCTTTGCTGTGGGCCAACATTGCAAAGGGTTAAACATAATAGATGACCGTCTTTATCTGGATTGATCTAATGCTCCTCATAAATTGATTGATTGATCTAATGCACTTCATAAATACCAAAATAAACATGCTATATCTTTTCAGTTTGCAAGCTAAGGCTTTGATAGTTGGCACCCCTGAAAATCCCTGCTAAGATTGGCATAACATTCATAATTAGTTTTGGCCAAACAGGAGAAAGCAGAGATTAGCTGAAACATTTGTATCAAAAGCTGGGCTTCTTGTGTTGCAAAGCAGCCTGGGAAATGTAGTTTTTCTCTCTTTCCATGTGCTTTGATTCAGCTGCGAGCTCAGACCCCGTCCAACCATGTGATTCCATCTGCAGCAAGTACTTCCTTTGGTCTCTACCAGAAAGGTCAAACTCTGTACCTGGCTGCCTTTCCTCTGTGTAATTGGTTATGTAAGCTCCCTGAGGGTGTGCAAAGCTTGATTTTACTTTCCTGCAATTAACCTTGTAAGTACACTGAACTTTTCTATATAACACATATTTTTCTGATAATCACTGCCTATTTCTTACCAAACATTTAAAACCCAGGAAACTTATATATATATTTAAAGACTTTTCACTTTATATTTGTGACAACCTACTGCTTCTGTTATATACACTACAAAACATATATTGTCTGAGAGGCCCTAACAATTCCTGAGAGTTGTTTGCAGTCCACTTTATATTATGGATACCTGTCCTCGCTGACCCTGTTGATGCTTTAGATTGATATCATTTATAATATCACCCCACACAGTGCTGCATTTAATAATGATCTCCAAGTTTATTCAGACAAGGGGGCAGTATAGTGCTTTGAGACGGTGGGTTATTAATATTCATATCACTAGTGAGATTAATTTAGAAGCGCTTCCATTTTTATAGGGAGAGCACAGAGTGTTTATTGTTATAATTATTACCGAAACAATGTTATTACTGTCAATGTTTATTTATTAAGACAACTAATGGTTTCATTCCAGCTTGTGCTCACATGGGGAGCTCAGGATGGACGAGGATATTAATGTGGGTGAGAAGACATCTCACAACTTCCTTCCATCAGATATCTAACTCTACTACATTGATGTTTTCTCTGGTGCTTATTAACACTTAATAGTACATTATTAATTAATGCTATTTTTTGTATTGAATTTAATTGGTAGATTTGACTGAATTATTTAAATTATACACTATTGTACAACTGGCCTTTAGTGCGTAACTCCTAGCAATTATACTTCCCCTAGATCTTACATTTCTTTGCTCTTGAGACCTTCACCACCAGTGCTTCTTTTTAGGACTGCCCTCACCAGTGTTTACTCAAGTAAATGAGAATACCATCCAGTGCGTACTCTTGGGAGTGGGACTGTCCTCAAGTGCTTATTCTAGTGAAAGGCCAGCCTATACTTATTCTAGTTAGTTGGACTATATCCCTGTAATTAAGTGGGACTGCCCTCTAGTATGGTGAGTGGGCTGACCAGTGTGTGCTGACCTTGGTTAGCAGAACTACTCTCCGGTGTGTGCTTTTGACCTCCTATGGCCAGTCAGGTGAGTGTTGCTGCATTACCATGCATACTCTAGTGAGTGGAGTTACACTACAAAGCCTTTTCAGGTGAGTGGTGCTGTCTTCCTATGCTTACTCTAGTGAGTGGAGTTACCCTACAGTGCTTATTCAGGTGAGTGGTGCTGCCTTCCTATGCTTACTCTAGTGAGTGGAGTTACACTACAAAGCTTATTCAGGTGAGTGGTGCTGTCTTCCTATGCTTACTCTAGTGAGTGGAGTTACCCTACAGTGCTTATTCAGGTGAGTGGTGCTGCCTTCCTATGCTTACTCTAGTGAGTGGAGTTACACTACAAAGCTTATTCAGGTGAGTGGTGCTGTCTTCCTGTGCTTACTCTAGTGAGTGGAGTTACACTGCAAAGCTTATTCAGGTGAGTGGTGCTGTCTTCCTGTGCTTACTCTAGTGAGTGGAGTTACCCAACAATGCTTAGTCAGGTGAGTGGTGCTGTCTTTCTGTGCTTACTCTAGGGAGTGGAGTTACCCTACAATGCTTAGTCAGGTGAGTGGTGCTGCCTTCCTATGCTTACTCTAGTGAGTGGAGTTACCCTACAGTGCTCAGGTGAGTGGTGCTGCCTTCCTGTGCTTACTCTAGTGAGTGGAGTTACCCTACAGTGCTCAGGTGAGTGGTGCTGCCTTCCTGTGCTTACTCTAGTGTGTGGAGTTACCTTACAGTGCTTAGTCAGGTGAGTGGTGCTGTCTTCCTGTTCTTACTCTAGTGAGTGGAGTTACTCTACAGTGCTTAGTCAGGTGAGAGGTGCTGCCTTCCTATGCTTACTCTAGTGAGTGGAGTTACCCTACAGTGCTTATTCAGGTGAGTGGTGCTGCCTTCCTATGCTTACTCTAGTGAGTGGAGTTACACTACAAAGCTTATTCAGGTGAGTGGTGCTGTCTTCCTGTGCTTACTCTAGTGAGTGGAGTTACACTGCAAAGCTTATTCAGGTGAGTGGTGCTGTCTTCCTGTGCTTACTCTAGTGAGTGGAGTTACCCAACAATGCTTAGTCAGGTGAGTGGTGCTGTCTTTCTGTGCTTACTCTAGGGAGTGGAGTTACCCTACAATGCTTAGTCAGGTGAGTGGTGCTGCCTTCCTATGCTTACTCTAGTGAGTGGAGTTACCCTACAGTGCTCAGGTGAGTGGTGCTGCCTTCCTGTGCTTACTCTAGTGAGTGGAGTTACCCTACAGTGCTCAGGTGAGTGGTGCTGCCTTCCTGTGCTTACTCTAGTGTGTGGAGTTACCTTACAGTGCTTAGTCAGGTGAGTGGTGCTGTCTTCCTGTTCTTACTCTAGTGAGTGGAGTTACTCTACAGTGCTTAGTCAGGTGAGAGGTGCTGCCTTCCTATGCTTACTCTAGTGAGTGGAGTTACCCTACAGTGCTTAGTCAGGTGAGTGGTGCTGCCTTCCTATGCTTACTCTAGTGAGTGGAGTTATCCTACAGTGCTTAGTCAGGTGAGTGGTGCTGCCTTCCTATGCTTACTCTAGTGAGTGGAGTTACCCTACAGTGCTCAGGTGAGTGGTGCTGCCTTCCTGTGCTTACTATAGTGAGTGGAGTTACCCTACAGTGCTTATTCAGGTGAGTGGTGCTGCATTCCTATGCTTACTCTAGTGAGTGGAGTTACCCTACAGTGCCTAGTCAGGTGAGTGGTGCTGCCTTCCTGTGCTTACTCTAGTGAGTGGAGTTACCCTACAGTGCTTATTCAGGTGAGTGGTGCTGCCTTCCTGTTCTTACTCTAGTGAGTGGAGTTACCCTACAGTGCCTAGTCAGGTGAGTGGTGCTGCCTTCCTGTGCTTACTATCGTGAGTGGAGTTACCCTACAGTGCTTATTCAGGTGAGTGGTGCTGCCTTCCTGTGCTTACTCTAGTGAGTGGAGTTACCCTAAAGTGCTTATTCAGCTGAGTGGTGCTGCCTTCCTGTGCTTACTCTAGTGAGTGGAGTTACCCTAAAGTGCTTATTCAGA
This sequence comes from Discoglossus pictus, assembly GCA_027410445.1. NCBI lineage: Eukaryota > Metazoa > Chordata > Amphibia > Anura > Alytidae > Discoglossus > Discoglossus pictus. Next base: position 26,639,241 of record CM050167.1, read on the forward strand.
TGAGTGGTGCTGCCTTCCTATGCTTACTCTAGTGAGTGGAGTAACCCTACAGTGCTTATTCAGGTGAGTGGTGCTGCCTTCCTATGCTTACTCTAGTGAGTGGAGTTACCCTACAGTGCTTATTCAGGTGAGTGGTGCTGCCTTCCTGTGCTTACTCTAGTGAGTGGAGTTACCCTACAGTGCCTAGTCAGGTGAGTGGTGCTGCCTTCCTGTGCTTACTCTAGTGAGTGGAGTTACCCTACAGTGCTTATTCAGGTGAGTGGTGCTGCCTTCCTGTTCTTACTCTAGTGAGTGGAGTTACCCTACAGTGCCTAGTCAGGTGAGTGGTGCTGCCTTCCTGTGCTTACTATAGTGAGTGGAGTTACCCTACAGTGCTTATTCAGGTGAGTGGTGCTGCCTTCCTGTGCTTACTCTAGTGAGTGGAGTTACCCTACAGTGCTCAGGTGAGTGGTGCTGCCTTCCTGTGCTTACTCTAGTGAGTGGAGTTACCCTACAGTGCCTAGTCAGGTGAGTGGGGCCGCCTTCCCGTGCGTACTCTAGTGAGTGGAGTTACCCTACAGTGCTTAGTCAGGTGAGTGGTGCTGCCTTCCTGTGCTTACTCTAGTGAGTGGAGTTACCCTACAGTGCTCAGGTGAGTGGTGCTGCCTTCCTGTGCTTACTATAGTGAGTGGAGTTACCCTACAGTGCTTATTCAGGTGAGTGGTGCTGCATTCCTATGCTTACTCTAGTGAGTGGAGTTACCCTACAGTGCCTAGTCAGGTGAGTGGTGCTGCCTTCCTGTGCTTACTCTAGTGAGTGGAGTTACCCTACAGTGCTTATTCAGGTGAGTGGTGCTGCCTTCCTGTTCTTACTCTAGTGAGTGGAGTTACCCTACAGTGCCTAGTCAGGTGAGTGGTGCTGCCTTCCTGTGCTTACTATCGTGAGTGGAGTTACCCTACAGTGCTTATTCAGGTGAGTGGTGCTGCCTTCCTGTGCTTACTCTAGTGAGTGGAGTTACCCTAAAGTGCTTATTCAGCTGAGTGGTGCTGCCTTCCTGTGCTTACTCTAGTGAGTGGAGTTACCCTAAAGTGCTTATTCAGATGAGTGGTGCTGCCTTCCTATGCTTACTCTAGTGAGTGGAGTAACCCTACAGTGCTTATTCAGGTGAGTGGTGCTGCCTTCCTATGCTTACTCTAGTGAGTGGAGTTACCCTACAGTGCTTATTCAGGTGAGTGGTGCTGCCTTCCTGTGCTTACTCTAGTGAGTGGAGTTACCCTACAGTGCCTAGTCAGGTGAGTGGTGCTGCCTTCCTGTGCTTACTCTAGTGAGTGGAGTTACCCTACAGTGCTTATTCAGGTGAGTGGTGCTGCCTTCCTGTTCTTACTCTAGTGAGTGGAGTTACCCTACAGTGCCTAGTCAGGTGAGTGGTGCTGCCTTCCTGTGCTTACTATAGTGAGTGGAGTTACCCTACAGTGCTTATTCAGGTGAGTGGTGCTGCCTTCCTGTGCTTACTCTAGTGAGTGGAGTTACCCTACAGTGCTCAGGTGAGTGGTGCTGCCTTCCTGTGCTTACTCTAGTGAGTGGAGTTACCCTACAGTGCCTAGTCAGGTGAGTGGGGCCGCCTTCCCGTGCGTACTCTAGTGAGTGGAGTTACCCTACAGTGCTTAGTCAGGTGAGTGGTGCTGCCTTCCTGTGCTTACTCTAGTGAGTGGAGTTACCCTACAGTGCTTAGTCAGGTGAGTGGTGCTGCCTTCCTGTGCTTACTCTAGTGAGTGGAGTTACCCTACAGTGCTTATTCAGGTGAGTGGTGCTGTCTTCCTGTGCTTACTCTAGTGAGTGGAGTTACCCTACAGTGCTTAGTCAGGTGAGTGGTGCTGCCTTCCTGTGCTTACTCTAGTGAGTGGAGTTACCCTACAGTGCTTATTCAGGTGAGTGGTGCTGCCTTCTTGTGCTTACTCTTTCCATTTGCGGATCGCACTGCTTTTTTGTGCTTACTCTGGAATTGCTGGGTAAAACATCTCACATATAAAATAAACTCCCCAAAGCTTCCGGTAGAATTATATTCCTTGCAATGTATGAGATTCAGCACCACTCCATATGTCATCCCTTGAGGCCCAGGCCCTATTCTATCTGTCAGAGGCCGCTTGTACAGACACAGCGAGGTCAGTATCCCACACACACTGCTGTCAAAAATACTGCACAACAACTCCCTATGGTCAAGGAGTATATCATTCATTAGTAAAATAATACACAGGGGGCTCATCAGAGACCCTACACAGAGATACAGCTAAGCAGCATGTCCTGTAAATCAAGGCTGGACATATGCTGAGGTCATATAACGAGGGAAGAAGTGGGACAGAGGAGGCAAGTCAGGAAGAAATATGAAGTTACACAATAGAAAAAATGCAGCAAACTCACACTGGTTTGAATTCACACCTGTAATCTGATTCATACAAAACACATAGGTGGATATGTTCTTACCGATTACCTGGCCAGGAAAAGGACAATTTGCCACACTCACTTGCTGCCTAGCCATGAATTTAAGCCATAAATGGATCTGCAGAGAGCCATAGGTTGATGCACTCTGCTATACAGGTTCTCCATATAGTTTCCTGCATTTGTTACTAGGGAATAGACAAGTTACAGGGGCAATGGTTATAATGAGATGAATCATATTATGTGCTCTATTTAGTTAGCTCATTAACTAGCATTTATCTCATATCCAGGAACATTTGCAGTTGCAATCACAGCTGGCAAACAGTGCAGCCTTAAAGGGACTCTGTCACCCCAAAACCAAGTTGCTTTTTTTGGATATTATTAAATAGCATGCAAAAATGGCTATACATTGTACAGTAATCCCTCCACATTCACTCACCCGACATTCGCGGATTCAGCATTCGCGGTTTTCTTTTCCCTGCTTTAATCTTGCAAGATCACTCAAGATTTAGTCAGGGAGCCCATCATGCCTCAAAACAATGCTTGGGCCCTACAAGACGGCCAAATGCAGCATTTGAGTGCCACCCAACACCTAGCGACAAAACATGGATAAACTGATAGTTTACCCATTTTTACGTTATTCTCTAGTTTTTTGCACATTTGCGAGGACCCCAGAAACGGAACCCCCACGAATTTAGAGGGTCCACTGTTTTAGCCACTTTTTATAAAGTGGGCCATATCTGATAAATTCACAAGTATGTGTGCTGCATGGTTCCTGAATACTAATTAGCTGCTTTAATGTACTAATTAAAATCACAGTCTGCTTTGCTGTCAATGTTGCCAAAATAAGGACCCCCAATGTTATCAGTCACTTAGAACTCCTTCCTCACCCATATCAAATAATCCAAGCCGCAAATCAGCACACCGAGTTGCACTGTACCAGGGAAAAAACAGTGCTGTATTTCTCAGGCACTGTCTACATTATAAAAAAGGCTAGTACAATTAAAACCAGTTTTTCATGCTTTAATGTCCCTTTAAAGGAGCACGGTGGTCACATTTTTCTATGTGATCTTTTTAATAATTAAACTTGGTAATGGGCAAAATATTTTCTGAAAATACAGACAATAAACACAGCCTTTACATATTTTACCGTTTATTTGCAATTATTCTTTACTGTGGGATTCCATTTTCTTTTCTAACCTGCAGCAGTTCAAAATATGGTATAATTGCAATGTTTAGCTATCAGACAACCTTTCTGATCCACCCATAAACAAAGATTTGAAGACTCTCTTTATGTATGGACATTTCCATCTTGTCTAGTTTCAACTTCTTCTGACAGCTTAGAGTTTGAAATGTTTCTTTTACCTATCAATGAAGTGAGGGGAGGGGAGGAGGAAGTGGGATTTGTTATATTACGGGGTCTTTTAAAAAATGACACCTACCCTTTCCCTCAGCCATGCTCAGCATCATATAACAACTGCATGCCCTGATCTTACTTATATGTAAATGTCCCTCTTACACACTGCTTTTACCAAAGTATCATGGATGCCTCCATGGACCAGCCAGGATATTACAATGCATATTTTTTCTAAGACAAAACTGTCTTATGACATAATTAATTTTTTGCACATGGGTCCTTTAAGGATAATTTAAACGTCTTTCTGTTCGTGGATGGATATTAAAAGGCAATGCCCCTTTAAGTATGACCTCACTTTAACAAATATTATCTTTTTATTCATTAGAAGCAAAAATGAATTAACAAACGATCCGACATCCATGTCACAATGTGTCACATTACAAAGGGCAACATTTCTTGTCTATTGTAAAACAATTGTGGTGGATATTGATAGAGGGAGTAATTTATTGTACTGTGTTGTGAAGGTATTTAATCTTCACAAAGAAGGTTAATTAACATCTAATTATGCTGCAAATCTGTGACAGTGGGGAGATCCAGAATAATTACCTTATTGATTACTTAGGCAGAACAAAAAATATATAATAAAACCTGGAATGCTTAAGATCTTAGATTTTGTTCTAGAATAAAAGGAGGTTGACATGAAATATAGTTACATTTACTTGAAATAAGTCTACCCCAGAACTGGTGCATCTGTGTGCAGTATTTTTATTTATCACTATTATATTTTATATATATATATATATATATATATATATATATATATATATATATATATATATATTATATAAATGTATCTATTTCACAGCATGCTTATATGAAAGTGTAGAAAAAATGGTAATGTTCTTTTTTGTTTTTTTTTGCCATATTATATAGACACTACTTTATAATCTTTCCTGTTTGCTGCCTGTGCGCAGTGGAGTCCATCGGTCACTAGGTTGCGCAGCTGAGGGGTCTGTGAATTTCTTCCCAGTAACCAGAACGCACCTCACCCTAACATCCCTCCCCCTAACACCTAACCCTAACACCACTAACACACCTCACCCTAACACGGCTCACCCTAACACCTAACCCTAACACTCCTCACCCTAACACTCTTCACCCTAACACACTCCTCACCCTAACACACTCCTCACCCCACTTTTATGTATATAGATTTTGTTTTGTATTGTTCAATATTTTCCGACTCTCCGTGACCTCATAGACCCTAACCCTAATCTTTATGTCCATGGTCATTCTGATCCACTTGGTTTTCACGGCAGAGCTACTGGTTCCTTCTCCAGTAGGCCACAGCATATAGCTCCTGGTATTTCTAGAACCAAGCACTCATCAGGCCCAATCCTGCTCATCTTCAGGGTGGTGTGACCTCTTGGTTCCCTAACTTGGAATCGAACCCAAGTCGCAGTGGTGAAAGCGCCAATGTATTACAGAGGTTTTTATTCTGCTAATATTATTATTTGTTGCACATTTCACAAAAATGTTTTCCTCATCTACAGTGGTCATTCAAAAGGCCATGGTAATATCATAAAAACAAGGCCTATAAGTTGTAGTCAGGCATTGCTAATTGCTAACAATCCTATTCAGTGTTTTAAAACAAAGTAATATTGATTATTATTTATATTTTGAAACACCAGCTTCCAAACCTCCAGGTGAGCTGCTTACCTCCACCCCTTATGAGGTGGAAGCAAAAGGGTCAGACACACACAACCTTATATCCTTGGCAAGGTCAGAGTTGCTTATAAATATACGAGGTAGAAGCTGGTTTAATATTGAATATTACTTTTCTAACTCATTGAATATGAATTTTATTATAGATCAAGGCATAACATCTAGCTCTTGCTGTTAGGGCACTACAGTAGATTGCTATAGAGGTCATATTTTGCCCACTCCAGCATGACAGTTAACCCTCCATCCAGGATAAACTCATTTATCATTGTCCCTTTTATCTCATAGCTCGGATCAAAGAGATTTCTTTTGTTGAAATGTCAGAATTTAGGTCCAGAATAACAAAACATGACTCATCCGTAGACTCTGCCAGCTACATATGTATGTATGAAGCGGCTCTCTCTGGCACCAGCGTGTGACTGGGGAGATTATCTGCGCGGTGCTGGTGCAACTGTATTAAATTCAAGAAGCATTCATTATATCCAAGAAAAGTCTCTTACACCGGAGAGGGCAACACCAGCACTGACCTGACAACTTCACTGACTCACACAAGGTTAGAAATGCAAGGATCCTTTACATAAATTTACACATTGCTTTCCTGATCTGAAAAAGTGTTAAAGATGACATCATACCAGAAGGAAAAGAAAGTACAGAGGTGTAGGCATCACTGCATCGTATACAGTTTAATGGATAGTATCTTATTATATATCTACATATCTATATTAGTATGTTAGCCCATAATTCATACAATGGGGCTGGGCAAGAAGACAGATCCCTTCTGGATCACAACCTTGTAAAATGTACCTCAATTTAGCTGTGAGTTATACCATGGTTATCCAAGAATGACAGGTCATATCTTGTGGAAAAGCACAACCAGAGTCATAAAAATATGGCACCAGAAGATGAGCCCCTCAGGTCAGAAGGTATGAGTAGCATAAGATCTAATGAAGTGGTTGGGCCAAAGTCAATGTCCTTATGGATAAGCACATTCAGAGACAGAATGATTGTGGTCAACAGGGTCATGACACGGATGAAAAAACTGAACAACAACAAAGAGACAGATAGGAGGATGCAGACGTGGGCGGAAGAGAGATTGTGGAAAGATAGAAAGAAGGTGGGAGATGGAGGAGAGACTAAAATGGAGGGAAAAGAAGACACAAAATGGGAATCCAGGAGAGAAAGAGATGGGGATATAGGGGTGAAAAAGATGAGGAACAAAAGAGCAAGAGATGAAAATACAAGAGAGGAAGAGAGGAGTTTGAAAGACAAATGGGCACATCAACGAAAGAGAAAAAGCTGAGTTATACCACCTCTTGGGTGCACAGTGGCTGCCTTTGGATGCTATGTCCCAAAAAAAGAAGTGGCATAGAATGGAAACAGATAGAAAGATATCTTGCATCCATTTCTCCTTTCTGTTTCCTGTGAGGGTTAGAGGGAGGCCAGGTGAGAGAGAGAGAAGAGGGAGAGTGGAATGAAGTCGGAGGCCAGGTGAGAGAGGAGAGGGAGAGGGGAGAGAAGTCGGAGGCCAGATGAGATAGAGGAGATGGAGAGGGGAGTGAAGTCGGAGGCCAGATGAGAGAGGGGAGAGGGAGAGGGGAGTGTAGTCGGAGGCCAGATGAGAGAGAGGAGAGGGAGAGGGGAGTGAAGTTGGAGGCCAGATGAGAGAGAGGAGAGGGAGAGGGGAGTGAAGTTGGAGGCTATATGAGAGAGAGGAGAGGGAGAGGGGAGTGAAGTCGGAGGCCAGATGAGAGAGAGGAGAGGGAGAGGTGAGTGAAGGCGGAGGCCAGATGAGAGAAAGGAGATGGAGAGGGGAGTGAAGTGGGAGGCCAGATGAGATATAGGAGAGGGGAGTGAAGTCGGAGGCCAGATGAGAGAGAGGAGAGGGAGAGGGGAGTAAAGATCGGAGGCCAGATGAGAGAGAGAGGGAAGTGAAGTCGGAGGCCAGGTGAGAGAGAGGGGAGTGGAATGGGCATAGAGGGAGGAGGTAAAAGGAAGATAGGAGAGAGCAAACTAGGAGAGGGAGAGGGAGAGAGGAGGTTGTTGAGTGGAGCCAACGCAGAGACCAGAGATATACAAGAGCATAAGAAGAGCAAAGACATAGGGATACCCTGTATATAGGGAGGAAAAGGGGGAAATGAACGGTATATAATTTAATATATAATAAAAAGGTTTGATTTCTTGCTGCCATCTTTAAAGTACTATGACTTCACCGCAACAGCATTAGCCTATAACAAGACATGAAAACATCACTGCCCCAGAATTAGACTATGGAAAAGCACCGTGACATCAGTTATACACAAATGCATTGGTTTATTATAATATACTGCAGTATGTTCATAAATTAGATAATCATATTCTTATTCCCTTTCAATTCAATAGTCAATCTACATCTGTAGATAGATAGATAGATAGATAGATAGATAGATAGACAGAGAGATAGATACAGTGCCTTGCAAAAGTATTCACCCCCCTTGGCATTTTTTTGTGTTTTGTTGCCTCACAACCTGGAATTAACATGTATTGTTTGAGGATTTGCATCATTTAATTTACAGAACATGCCCACAACTTTAAAGATATTTTTTTTTATTGTGAAGCAAACAACAAATAGAACAAAATAACAGAAAAAGTCAATGTGCATAACTATTTACCCCCCTAAAGTCAATACTTTGTAGAGCCACCTTTTGCGGCAATCACAGCTCCAAGTCGCTTTGGATAAGTCTCTATGAGCTTGCCACATCTTACCACTGGGATTTTTGCCCATTCCTCCATGCAAAATTGCTCCAGCTCCTTCAAGTTGGATGGTTTGCGCTTGTGAGCAGCAATCTTTAAGTCTGACCACAGATTTTCTATTGGATTGAGGTCTGGGCTGTGACTAGGCCATTCCAACACATTTACATGTTTCCCCTTAAACCACTCAAGTGTTGCTTTAGCAGTGTTTTTGGGGTCATAGTCCTGCTGGAAGGTGAACCTCTGTCCTAGCCTCAAATCACGCACAGAGTGGTACAGGTTTTGCTCAAGAATATCCCTGAATTTAGCACCATCCATCTTTCCCTCAACTCTGACCAGTTTCCCAGTCCCGGCTGCTGAAAAATATACCCACAGCATGATGCTGCCATCACCATGTTTCACGGTGGGGATGGTGTTCTTTGGGTGATGTGATGTGTTGGGTTTGCGCCAAACATAGCGTTTTCTTTGATGGACGAAAAGTTCAATTTTAGTTTTATCAGACCAGAGCACCTTCCTCCATACATTTTGGGAGTCTCCCACATGCGTTTTCGCAAACTCAAAACGTGCCATTTAGTTTTTGTGCTGAAAGTAATGGTTTTCTTGTGGCCACTCTGCCATAAAGCCCAACTCTATGGAGCGTACGGCTTATTGTCGTCCTATGTACAGATACTCCAGTCTCTGCTGTGGAACTCTGCAGCTCCTCCAGGGTTACCTTAGGTCTCTGTGCTGCCTGATTAATGCCCTCCTTGCCTGGTCCGTGAGTATTGGTGGGCGGCCGTCTCTTGGCAGGTTTGCTGTTGTGCCATGTTCTTTCCATTTGGTTATGATAGATTTGATGGTGCTCCTGGGGATCATCAAAGATTTGGATATTTTTATACAACCTAACCCTGACTTGTACTTCTCAACAACATTGTCCCTTACTTGTTTGGAGAGTTCCTTGGTCTTCATGGCAGTGTTTGGTTAGTGGTGCCTCTTGCTCAGGTGTTGCAGCCTCTGGGGCCTTTCAAAAAAGGTGTGTATATGTAATGACAGATCATGTGACACTTAGATTGCACATATGTGGACATCATTTCACTAATTATGTGACTTCTGAAGGTAATTGGTTGCACCAGAGCTTTTTATGGGCTTCATAACAAAAGGGGGTGAATACATACGCACATGCCAATTTTATGTTTTCTATTTCTAAGAAATAGTTTTATGTATATATTTTTCTCATTTCACTTCACCAACTTAGACTATTATGTTCTGATCCATCACATAAAATTCAGATTAACAAGACATTAAACTTAAGGATGTAATGTAACAAAATAGGTAAAAAGTCAAGGGGGGAGTGAATACTTTTGCAAGGCACTGTAGATAGATAGATAGATAGATAGATAGATAGATAGATAGATAGATAGATAGATAGATTAGTGTTCTATTCCACAAGTAGGGAAGTGTGAGGCAGCAATTTGAATTATATATAAATGTATAACTAGAATATTGCTTGAGGGTAATACATAGAAGAGACTGATATTTATTTATGTTACCAGACATATATAACTGGAGATGCAAAGTGCTGAAATAATTCTCTTCTATGGGGAAATTTCTATTTCAGCCTCAGCACTTTGCATTCCCTGTCTATTAACGTTTGGCTAGTGTGTCTTTAAAAATGACTTCCTCTCCCAGAATCCTCCACATGTCTCATTTTCACTAATTGTTTTTGGCTCTTCTTCAACATCATCAGACTGAAATAAATCATCTTGTTCTATTTATCATGATGTTCTCTCCCACAGGATACAAAGGCATTTCACAGGGACTCTTTCACTTATAGCAAGGTAACTAAGGAAATTGAAATTTCATTAAAATACCAAAGAAATTATTTTGCTATATCTGTATAATTACTATGAATAATACAAATATTGCTTTCAAGAAATGCAATTCTTTTTTCAATTCAACAGCATTAATATTTATAGTAATTAATGCATTTATATCACAATAGCTCAAGTCATAATGCAACAAACCAATATACTGCATAATGTCACATAAAGTATTATCACAGAATATCATATTTCTAAACTATTAAACAATAAAGCCTGATGTATCTGCACATTATCACTCACATGTTGTCCTATTCATACATAAAATTATACCAAAATATACATGATACACTTTAAAAATGTATTAAACCAAAATGTTTTGCACTTTTGCATTCATCTTCATTGAATACATAAAACTGCGATAATAACAATAGTCAAATATTACTTAAAGGGACATTGCAAGCATATTTTCCTTTGTTGAATCCAAAAGAGGGTACTTGATAATGTACCACAGCTTGTTTCTTTTCTCAAAGCAAAGCCGACCGCTTCCAATATTTAACTTACCGTATATGGGTGCTTGCCACTGTCAGCCAGTGAGTGGTAATACAGCTGTATGTGTCATACTTTTCTAACAATTAAATCTAGAGTTGTATATATGCTCTGTGCACTTTCGGTTAGTTTCAATGCAGTTTAAACAAGTTTTTTTTTCATGTAAAACACAACTTTGGTAATGTTTAAAGCATGGAATGCATGGAAAACTGTGTACAATGTCCCTTTAAACTAATATAGTCAAAGAGATTCGGTACATAGGTATCCAATCTGTGCTACTGAAATCAAAATTTACCACCAAAGAGGCAGCTACAGATGTTCACAGGAAATTACTAGTAAAACCATAAATAAAGCAGCCGAGAACACAGACAATCGAAGAACAACATACATTCCAACCAACCAATCACAAACTATTTTGCTAAGCAAAATCAGCCAATCAATTATTAGAACATAATCATATTTTCAATATGTACCCCAAATGTTACAATTGTAACTAAAACGCAAATAAAAACAAAAAACTCCAATCTTCCATCTGTGCACGGGTGGTGCATGATGTGAAGTTAGGCTCCAGAGTATGGCGCAATCTAGTGTACTTACCAGGTTGGAGTTGGTAGCGTTGGAGTCGTCCTCTGGGAAGGGGATGTAGACGGCTAAGGCCACACAGTTAGCAAAAATAGTAAGCAAAATAATGATTTCAAAAGGTCTGAACGAAGAGTTAAGGAGAATAGAACAGAACAGATGCACACAATTATATAAATATGTTAAACGTAGAATAAAATTACAGAATGACTTTGGAAATGCATTTAATACCAAATTACCCCCTATATTAGTCCTGATTATATACATTTAGGCCTGTTGGGCCTCCTCAGTGTTGATGATCTCCATAGGGTATAGTGAGCAAAGAGTCTATGTCTGGAGTTCCCTTGACCCTTAGAGAGACCAAACCCCAAGGGTCCAACTGGAAATGGAGCTACATTGAATGTTAATAAAATTAATATTTATTGATTTATAAAAACATTATTCAATGCTAAGCTTTCCTTCAAAGGTTAGATTATCAACTGCCAGTGGTGCTGTTGGTCTCCAACCTTATTTGGTCATCAAGGCGAGTTGGGGTGACAGATGGAGTCAAATGAATACAAACTGGTGGAATGTATGGAATGTTGTGTTTTATAGGAAACTAGCTACTTGCCCGTCAAAAATGACAGGAATAAAATTGTAAGCGTGGCAATACTGTTTGCCACACAATACAAGGCTAGGGCCCCTCTGAGCACCTTCGGTGCTCATCGCGAGCCTCTCCCCCTGTGTACTTTACAGGCCCCACGATTTTGCATTTTTTTAGAAAGCAATATCCTGCTTTGCAATGATCACCTTCGGCACTCTTTGCAGCCCCACAACTGCGTGACCAACATCGCAAACGCGACCAACATTCGTCAGATCCACAACTATATATGTGATGCTGAGGACAACTAGTCTAAAGGGCTTTAAAAACAATTTGATTTTATCTAATATATCCCTCAGAAAAACTCCAGCTCTCCTTCTTGACACAGGGAACACTAAGGACAACAACACACATGGAAGAATCTATATTGGTTTTCATGCACTAGACACTAATAACATGCTAATGCACGTACTCATCTTGTCCCACTATGACTACTGCAACTAGATCCTCAGTGGGCTAACCATCAACCATTGACCCTCACTTCAATCCATCATGAATTACTGAACAAGACTAATCCACCTTACTTATCACTGCTCCTCCACTGCACCTCTCTATCAGTCCATACCATACAGAATAAAATTAAAAGTCTTGATCCTTACATACAAGGCCCTCAATACATCTGCACTCCTTACATCTCTGCTCGTCTTCAAGTATGGCCTAAACTGCTCCTCTCTAATTACACCCTCTCACATCTGCCTACCAGGACTTCTACCCTTTGAAACAAACTACCTCACATCATTAGACTCTCCACCAGCTTTCAAAGAAGCCCATCACCTATAGCCTTAACACCTATAACCCATTCAGCGTACAGATATCAATGACCTGCTGCCACATTCTTCACCATGACACACAGTCACCATCTCCAGACTTGCTTGGGTTACTTCTCTCTCCAACTCCCTTTGTGTCACTTGTGTCAATCTCCTTTATCATGAAAGCTCTCAGGAGCTGGGACATCTACTCCTTGTATACCAACATGTGTTATTGTACGGTTATGTGCTACATACGCAATGTGTTTCCCCTTATATATAGCACTGAGTAAAATATTGGTGCCATATAAATGAAAATGTTTAATAACTATAATATTGATAATTTTTCTTGAGTTTTTCCCTTTCGCTCCCTTGCCAGAAAGGTTATAACAGAGCGACTGAGCGGCGTGTTCTGACAAGGAACATCTGCATTACTGAGAAGGCTGTGGCTTCTCCCGCCAAGAACCCCTCACATGTCCGGCTGGGTGTCAGGCAGGCGCGTGCCAGAATAAACACTCTGTTCCTGCAATGTTCTCCTCCCTTTATGCTTTCAGCATGGACTGTTTCTTCCCTTTGCTGGCTGGCCATGACCTTCGCTTACTACTACATGCTCAAGATGCCAAAGTTACCAACATCATGCTGTAAAATGAAGTATATAGTGACGCAACAAAGGCCACTATTCCTGCAGAAAGGAAAACTACACCTATATAATTCCAATTGGATGTTATTAACAATTTTGAATGGAAGTGTTAGATAACTGAGCTTGAAAGTTGGGTATTATACGAAATGGGCTTCACACTACCAGTGTCTTATGCTGCTGCAAGCAGTGTCATGTTGTGTGCTAATATGCAGCAGCATGGGGGCCTTTTAGAAGTAAATTAAGTGTACATTATATACTATTATTGAGAAGTATAAATTAAGTCACCTAGCTGAAACATTTATATAAAACATGATTGATGATTTCAACTTCTGACTAATTTCCTTATCTGCTATAATGATCTAACTTCCTCTCTCACCATCTCTCTATTTTTTCTTTCAAATGACCAATATTATATTTATATATATATATATATATATATATATATATATATATATAGATATAGTAAATAAATATAACATTTGTGTTCACATGTGAACGTCTAAAACAAGTTAAAAAGCTTGTTTCTGCTCAGAATTCTGAAAAATACAATGATTACACTGCATTCTGGGTACCTGGGCAGGAACATGCAAATGTGTCCACAAAGGCTTCACTCTTGTAATCCGGTACCATTTTAAACATGGTTTCCTTTAAGCATATGCCTGCTGAATTACACAGCTTTGAGCAAAGTCCAGGATAGATTGTACACAAGCCAGGAAACCTACCCACGTACAGCTGTTTCAAGGTTACTGCCTCTCATCTGTGTGGGGTGGGTTCCTAGCGCGTATAGTAGATCTTGGGAGGAGGTAGTTAACCACAACAATCATATAATTTATGGTGGGCAAAGGAGCTATAGAAGCCTCCACCGTACAGTAGTACAGTAAATGATTAGTACATTTGTGTTCACATTTGAACACTCAATTTAAGTTTTCTTTGTGAATCTAAAGTCAGTGAAGGAACCAAGAAACCATTTATTCCAAAAGCGCATTTGCTTTTTCTCACTAGTTACTCATTGTTGTTATATTTATACCAGTTTTGTTAGTTTTTTTGTTATCTATTCTACTGCTTAACATGGTACCACCCTCTCTCTGCATCATGATTTATAATAACTGTATTCTATATTAAATTCAGATTAGAGCACCAGCTGATTGTCTCCACCCTGATAAAGTCATCTTGAAAGATCCCTGAAAGTAAATGTAATATTCAATATTAATATTTTTATTATTATTGAATATGACATTATACTAATCATCAATGTCTAATTAAAAAAAATAGCACTTGTTGTTAGTCCATAAAAGTGGAGATTTAACCCTTTCAATAACAGCAGGGTGAATGCATTGCCAGTGATAGGGTAAAATTCATACTACACAAATATTTCAGTTCCATTTCATGTTTATCTCACTCGTTATGAGGCATCTTTATTAATTCCCTACATTAGAATATATCATTATAAACAGGATACTTCCACTCCACAATGCTGATACAGGCTCTGCGGATAGGGTTCTTCAGGGTTAGACAGAGCATTGCCCGTGGTGGCCTTGTGGCTGATGTGTTGCCCTGTTTCTTCTGCTTGCTGTATTGCTGCCTCTTCCTCTGTGTGGAGCTGACTGTGGATATGGTGGCATTGGCAGCATTGCCCATTAGCTTAGCCTGGCGGGCGGCATCGATGGCGGCCTGCCATGAGATAGCAGCACCTGGGGAGGCGATGTGCTCCGTGGCCAGGCCTGTGGTGGAGTTCATGGTGCCCAGAGCAGGGAGTGGGCTTGTGTAATTAGAGCCTGTAGGGGGGACACAAAAGGAATATAGCAATTACAAGACATGCAGGTTATTCTGGGCAAAGTCCACATTCATCTTGAAGTCTGACAGATACATCTATTGCAGAACACACAAGGACCTGACAGTAACCATACAGATGGGAGACTCCGGAGACAGGAAGATCTGGCAATATGAATTTATATAAGAATCTGGCCCTCTAAGACATGGCTTAAAGAGAGAATTCAAGTCACATTATCCTACATAAGCTTCATTTAGACTCTGTAGGACCTACAACTTTGGAATCATTAAAAAAAAACTTTAGTGACGGTTTATGCCAAATGTAAATGCTTATTTAACACATCAAACGGATCTAAGGCTATTGTTTCACAAAGATGAGACGTATTAATATTATCTGATTTATAAAATGTTTGTGATATTTTATTGAACCTTTCCAATATGACCCTGCTTTTTACATTTGATCGGTCCTATCGTTTTTAGGCCCTAAAACTGTATATATACCTTTATTTGTTAAAGGCATATCTAAGTTTCCTGGATTATGAATGCATCTGATAGAGGAGAACCAGTAGTGTATGCAAACATTTTCTTACATAAATAAAAAACAAAATAAACATTTAGAAACCTGCTTTGAAGTTAGCAAAATGTCTTGTAATTTCTGACAGTTGAAAAAAAAACACTACATTGAAACCCAGGCTAAATTAGCATAAAATTAATTTTGGCCAATCAGAAGGAGGCTCAGGCAGCTGTTGAATTTTAATAAATCTCTGGAGTTCCTGTTTGTGCTGAAAAGCAGCCTGTGATATGTAGTGTGTCTGTGCTGATCTGTGGTGCAAGGCATGGGCAGCACAGACAGAGAGGAGACACTTCAGCAGGAAGCACATCCCAGCAGTGACTTCAGGGCTGACATCAGTGCTCTCCTATTGGCTGAGGAAGGCACAGAAGGTGTGTAATGAGTTAAAAATTGATCACCTAATGCTTCATGCTAATTGATTGGGGATCAGTGGCCTTTGTAAACACCCCTGGGGGTGCCAACATAATCATTAGAGGGATTCTTAGATATTAATAAAAATAAAACGTTTTATGAAATGTGCTACATATATAAAGGATGGGTTTTACTGAAGGACTGCAGAAAACCCATGAAACTTAGATATGCCTTTAACTGTATCCATATAAAAGGGCCTGTTTGTGCCTAGAAGACTTGCTCAGTAACCCTACTCCTAACATACAACTTCAGTCACTTGCTCAGAAGAAAGAGGTTGCAAACTTACAAAATCAAAAAGCATCACATCTTGTTTAGTCATAAAACAATTCCATGTCCTTTTTTTCTGTTTTGCTTTAAATACCTTTAATTATGTTCTTTAATAATCTGAAACCTTATTTCATAACTGACAGTATATTTTTAAATACCTTACTTTCATTAAGCTAACAGACTGCCATGTCAGTCTGTTGGCTATAGGCACTGCCTTTGACTTCCTTCCAATGATGACAAATTTCCTGGGAATCTCAGAGTCTGGGCTACTAAAATATATTTCCATAATACAATTTATATCTGTGAAAAGCTTCCTTCCAGGCTCCTAGAAACAGACTATCTGGCTCCTAAATAGCCTAAGATAATCATATCAACAAAGGTGCATTCATTTGATGTACTCCATCAGCTGAACCAGTAATCAGATATTGTGCAGCATCAAAGACTGGTTATATCCACCCGTAAGCTAGCTTCATCATCTCTTGGTAACCACAGTATTTTCGCATCTGCTTAGTATCCTGTTTATTGGAAGTTATACTGCTCTGTGACTCAATCTCTGTACACTGGTTTTATTATTCAGTTAAGATTACATTGTTATTTGCAAGGTGGATATTTGCTAATCTGTCACTAAGAAGCTTGAAGCCAACAGGTTGCCAGTCTATCAGTTCAAATAAAAAGTTATTAAAAACGATACTATCAATATTAAAATAAAAATAACACACAAGCAAAATAAAACTTCAAATCAAATAACCTTTTTTAAAATTAAAGGCATCAGTATTTGCTATATTTTACATTAAAAAAGTATTTTACTTCCATCTATCCTGGAGATTAACATATTTCCTCCGTTATGTCTGTATTTTTGCTTCTTTTATCAAGATACAACATGTGCATTTATTTTTTTATTGTGAAGGATAGACCACTAGATTTTTTTCATACAAATCTGCATTTTTTTAAACATACAAGCATTGTTATAGTTCAGTCTCTAATTACAGTAAGTTTTGGAGGAATTTGTACACAGTAAGTTCCCGACTGAAATATAATATTTCTTATATAAATACTTTAACTAGATGACTTATTTATTTTTATCCTTCTTAATACAATTGTCTCATTCCGCTGTGCCTATATTCTGCAGCATTACACTAATAGAGTGAAGCCCATCCCCTGTGGGTGTGTATTTAGGTCACAGCCTTGCAATATGGCACCATTCATGAGAGATAACAGGAAGAAATGGGCAGGATGTATGAATTGAGAATATATAGCTCTGGGGACTTCTTATAAATAAGTGAAGTATAAATTTAAAATAAGATAATTAAACTGAGAAGGATAAAGTTAATTAAATCACCTATTTGAACCATTCATATGGAACAACAAACAATTACCTAAAGAGACCCTTTACATTTTTATAGGTCAACTGTCAGTGTACGTTGCAAATCCCTATAAATTGAAGAATACTCAAATAGTGACATCGGCCCCTATGCTAATCCCTATATTCCAAAATTACAGCAGGTTTTAGAACAAAGTAAATCCTACCTAGTTATGCTATTCCCTCATCCCGGAAACATTGCGAGAGAACTACTACGAGTAACTGTGGCAAGCCAAAGACGAAAAATGACGGCAAACTTTTCCACTGATTTTTGCACTGACAAAATATGACAAGTTACTTTGTTAGCTTTTTACACCAAAACCCTATGCTAATAACAATTTACGGATCACTCGCAAAATAGAGCAGTGCCGTAAATACAATAAACTGAAGAAAATATTACAGGTAGCAAAGACCACTCGCAAATGGTTTTATTTGACACTTAAAAGTCCAATATAAACATAGGTGTAATTAAAAAATATATTGTATTATTATGTCCTTTTCATTATTCATCAATGGCAATACACAATCCAGTACATAAAGGGTTAAAATATATCATAACCATGTAGACTAGGAACAAATGCTCTAATGCACTGCATGTATATATATATATATGTACACAAAATAAATACATATGTATTGAGTCTATAAATGCAAATGATACATCTATTTAATTTCCAGAAATATAAAAATATATATATATATATATATATATATATATATATATATATATATATATATATATATATATATAATGGTTCCTTGCAGCAGTTACGGCGCTTGTTATTACTCACTATAATAATATTGACATTCTTATTTTCTATTGGTTCCTAGAGCCGTATCTCATTTGTAAAGCTTGGTTTAGGTACTCCCTACACTCCCTAAACTGCATGTCAGAAAGACAAAAATAAGCATTTTTTTGTACATTTTCCATTAAACACTCAACATTACCTCCATTTTTTACTCATGCAAAATTCCAACAAGCACAAAGCCCATGCTTAAAGGGATGTTGTCACCACAAAACTTTTTTATGATGTTTTTAAAAAGCATGAAAAGCTTGTCTAGCCATATATTTCTTAAGTTAATAATTCTTGAGATATTTAACATTTGTGCAGCATTATTATGCTAATAAATTACTTTCAAATACTAATTAGCTGCTTTCATGTACTAATTAGTGTTACAGTATGTTATCTGTTTTTGTAGTGGCAAACCAATGAAACCCAATGTTATTATGCAGCTACATCCCCTAGTATGTGCAGCTGTGTAAGCCATGGAAATAAATCATTTTTAAGGAAACATCTGAATATGTGAAGACTGTTTATGAATAGAAGAATCTGTTTTGTGATTGTTACATGATATTCTGAGAGCTGAATGATGTGTGTGTGTGTTTGTAGGGGAGACAACAGAGAGATGTTCAGAGAGTTTGTTTGATAACTGGATAAGATTGAATTTGACATCCCTCCCGCTCACTGGCTCAGAAGCTGACACCTTGCATCATTCAATGCAATCCAGCCAGAAATGCCCCTCTCACACAGACAACTTCCACCAGTCTATCATGGATCTGACCAAGGGTGCTGTGGAGACATCATTGTATTTTCTTCTAATTAAATAATAGTTGTATGACTTTTTCCTGCTTAATTATACTGTTAGTCAGACTAAAACATAAAAACAGGTATATATATATATATATATATATATATATATATATATATATATATATATAAAAATATATAAAACAAGCATTTAATATATGGTTGGTAAAAGAGTGAAAGAAGCCCTTCACCGTACGGTAGTAAGGTAGATAAATAGTACATTTGTGTTCACATTTGAATGTCTAAAATAAGTTAAAAAACTTATTTTCATCATGGGCTTTGCTTAAAGCTTAGTAATAAGGCAGCCATATGCTTAAAGGAAGCCATGTTTAAAATGGTATTGGATTACAAGAGCGACGCCTTTGTGGGCACATTTGCATGTCCCTGCCCAGGTTCCCAGAATGCAGTGCAACAGTGCAATAACTGTATTTCTCGGAATTCGGAGCATTAAATAGTTTTTTTTAACTTATCATTCAAGTGTGAACATAAATGTACTATTTATTTACTATATATATATATATATATATATATATATATATATATAATTGCACAGTGGTTAACAGGCACTCTTAAGACACAAAATCAGCATGTGGAGCTACTTATTAGCAAAATAGAGACAAACAGACAATGCTGAATATCTCAGAAGTGATTTAGTGTTTATTTGCTGTTGGGGTGACAGGTGACATTTGTAGGACTTTCCAGAGGTTGTGAATAAGATCCCTGCTGCAGCATGTGATTGTTAGGACATTATTTGCGGCCTGTCGGTGTCTGCAGGATCCTGCTCTATGTAACCTAATGTATACATTACTATGAAGCATTTACATTTACTGTAACCTTTAAACCCCAATCCCAGGTAACAATATATAAAGAAAGCGTAGGGGAAGCACTTGGTCATGCAATGTACAACTCCACGGTGCTCCTTTAAAAAAAAAATGTTTTATAGAAAGTGAAATAAAATATATAAATAAACAAATAAATAAATAATTACATGTTTAACTTTGCCATGTAATTATTATTTACTGCGGGATCCATTTTCTTTTCTGAGTTAATTCTGTATGTCCTTCCATTAGTCCCCTTGATAGTACTTGCAGCTACAGATACAAGTTCCCACTGTGTCGACAGAACTTCCTCTGCATTGAAAGTCTCATTATTACTCTATATCGTATATATATAAATAATAAGTTAATCTTATTTATCTTTACAAAATATCTAAATTCCCTTTCAAATCTTTAAGAACACTTATTTAGAAGATGATAGCCTGGCAAGTTGTTGGCAGCAAACTCCACCCACTTCCTTTTTCTGTGCGCCAGCTATACTAACCCACAGAGGAGCATTGCCAGGCAAATATGTGTGAAATTAAATTAGATGAAATGTATAAAAAGCCCCTGAATTACTGACCCACAGAGGTAAAATGAGCCGAGGTCACTGTCAGATGGGGAAGTTCTCTACATTGACATAAAACAGGCCCAGAATAAATATTCAGCATTTTTTGTGATTGAGAAATTGACAGATGATCTGGTGGAGAAATGTGATCAAATATAAACAAAGGAGTGGATGCAAGACATGGATGAACTGCGGCAATAAGAGGCCGGATAACCTGCTCTATTAATGTAGAGCAAACACCTTCAAGGTCCATTTTTTATATATGTATATATATATATATATATATATATATATACATATATATATATATATATATATATATATATATATATATATATATATATATATATATATATATATATATATTATAATGGCTGATCTGTAGTTTAGAAAATGTATTGCTTAGCCATAAAATAAGAATTCCTGTGTTCACTTGGTAAATGGTTACAATATAATGAGTACTGGAAGAAAATAAATTCAAAGCAACTTTTAAAACTTACACTTCTCTCCACCTGATACTTGTCAAAGGGGTGACTGAAGATCTGCCTAGGAGGCTATCGTACAATTTCCTACAGATTTGTCTTGTGTGACAACTGCAGAGAAACACTTCTATAAGGACAGCCTCCAGCGCAGCCCTGCAACACTACATTTCAAATGTAAGTGACAAAAACATATATTTTCCTAACATTTTTTTGGGCAAAGATACTGGAGTGGACGCTAGTTCCTTCTCCAGTGGACCGCAATTTGTTTGACCTCTATGCTATGACCTGCCCATTTGGGTGACTCTAGCTTACGGCTTCATTAAGGTACACAAGCCCCTTCACCACGACAAGGTAGCGATCCAGAAGGGGCATGACTTAGTTCAACAATAAAGTAATATGTAAATAAAACAGTTTTAGAATGAATATTAACCGGCCTGAAGTCCTGGGTCTGTCTCCATCTCTCACTAGTCCCATGACTCACGTTGTTTGTTTGGAAGCCATTTAAATCTATTGTGTTTGAGATTTATCTCCCCTATCCCTGTACATATATACCATGGTCGCACCTGATGTCACTGGCAATGTCAATGTTGTTTTTGTTGCCTGATTTTCCAAATAATGGTTCATTAACATAAAGATAAGATAAATCAATTGCTTCTACACAAATAATTTGACTCATGGGACTGGTGGTGGATGGAGACAGACCCAGCACCTCGGCCACTCTAACATACACTTTAAAAGGAATGTAATTATAGATGGCTGTGGTGATGACTTTATAAACACATATTACTTGTACTAACAAGTAGTGGACTAGATACTCATTGCCCATTACCAGAAGCTTACGCCGGGCCTTTTAACAAGCCTTGCTCCAAGCATCGTCCACCCCTATCCACAGACACAACTGGAGTTTACCTCCTCAACACCACTAGTAATGAGCAAGGTCATTAAGTGCAAGTCCCAACTTGCTGAACAAAAACTACTATTTTATTTATTCAAGGAAAAAAATAAAACAATAATGTATGATAATAATGTGTCTCCTTAATAAAAACAGATTTCCATGATTTAGATTTTATACTCCACAGTTACCTATCAAGGACCACATTAATCCCATATTCATTGTTAGGTCTTTTAAAAATCTACACTATATAACTAATTACTTATAATGTACAATTAAGCTGCAGTGGGAGCTTCCGTTTCTGTTTCTGCTGATCTATTTCTACAGAAATAACAAGATTTTGAATGCAGAAAGTACTATGGCTGCTACGATGTAAATAAGGCAATTCTGAGAGGATTACATGTAAAGCTTATTAGTTTACAAGGACATATCGTCATCAGAAATTAGCTCAACCATGCATGTCAAGAAAGGCAATGGATGTGCCTAGTTCTGCCTGTGTGCTGGACTATCATGGGGCTTGGAAGCAGGCTGGGCTGAGGTCACTGGCCTTGACCCATTACATCATTAGCTCCACCCGACTGCCTACACAGAGGTAACATCTCTATTGTAACATCCTTGCAGCTGTCCAATATACCCCGTCCAGTGTCAGTGCATGAGCCATAATAACCCGCCACTCAGCATGCTCAGTCTGAAGATGAATTTACACTGGTCAGATTTTATTTGTAATCCACCACACAGGCAGAGCTGGCCACGCCCATGATAGACACAGGTAGTAGGAGATACACAGTTCTGCTTGAGGAGAAAACACACAGTGTAAAAGCTAAGAATTTTTTTTAGCTTTTATTTATTTTAAACTGCATAATGTTTTTAGTAGTCTATACACAGCAAAGAAGCATATGAGACTTACATGTAAATGCACTACAGGGGTCCTTTATGCACTGTGGAAATCAGCATTTATGTGACAAAAAATGGAAATTGTGTCCTATTTATAAGGGGTAATGGGATCGGTTTAAAAAACAAATACACATTGACTGTAACTAGGGGTATGCCCCGCCCACTGTGTCGACCACCATGATAGTCCTAGCGGTTCCATTCTACTTACTGCTAGGACACTGCTTTGTGGTTTTATATCATTTCTACTTGTTGTTTCGAAGCAGAGATAAAGAGGCGGCTGGAATTAGGGACGAGCTGTCTAAATTATGTTTACTGAGATTATAAAGTGATTGCGAGATAAGGGTACAGAATGAGTAATATAATAAGGAGGTGCAGCATAGAGACTCTACCTGAGCTAGAAATATAATCACTGCGACTCTACCTGAGCCGAGAAGATAATCACAGAGACTCTACCTCAGCAGGGAAGATAATCACAGAGACTCTACCTGAGAGGGGAAGATAATCATGGAGACTCTACCTGAGCGGGGAAGATAATCACAGAGACTCTACCTGAGCCGGGAAGATAATCAGAGACACTACCTTAGATAGCAGTATAATATCAGAGACTCTACCGGAGCTACAAATATAATCACAGAGACTCTACCAGAGCCAGGAATATAATCAGACACACTACCCGAGCTAGCATTATAATCACAGAGACCCTATACCTGAGCCGAGAAGATAATCACAGAGACTCTACCTGAGACGGGAAGATAATCACAGAGACTCTACCTGAGCCGGGAAGATAATTACAGAGACTCGACCTGAGCCGGGAAGATAATCACAGAGACTACCTGAGCCAGGAATATAATCACAGAGACTCTGCCTGAGCTAGGAATATAATCACAGAGACTCTACCTGAGCCGGGAAGATAATCACAGAGACTCTACCTGAGATAGGAATATAATCAGAGACTTTACCTGAACTAGGAATATAATCACAGAGACTCTACCTGAGATAGGAATATAATCAGAGACTCTACCTGAGCCAGGAATATACAGTGGATATAAAAAGTCTACACACCCCTGTTAAAATGGCAGGTTTCTGTGCTGTAAAAAAAATTAGACAAAGATAAATCATTTCAGAACTTTTTCCACCTTTAATGTGACCTATAAACTGTACAACTCAATTGAAAAACAAACTGAAATCTTTTAGGTAAAGGGAAGAAAAAATATAAAAATAAAATAATATGGTTGCATAAGTATGCACACCCTTCAGCTAAGACTTTGTTGAAGCACCTTTTGATTTTATTACAGCACTCAGGGTATGAGTCTATCAGCATAGCACATTTTGACTTGGCAAGATTTACCCACTCTTCTTTGCAAAAACACTCCAAATCTGTCAGATTGCGAGGGCATCTCCTGTGCACAGCCCTCTCCAGATCATCCCACAGATTTGCAATCGGATTCAGGTCTGGGCTCTGGCTGAGCCATTCCAAAACTTTAATCTTCTTCTGGTGAAGCCATTCCTTTGTTGATTTGGATGTATGCTTTGGGTAATTTTCATGCTGAAAGATGAAGTTCCTCTTCATGTTCAGCTTTCTAGCAGAAGCCTGAAAGTTTTGTCCCAATATTGACTGGTTTTTGGAACTGTTCATAATTCCCTCTATCTTAACTAAGGCCCCAGTTCCAGCTGAAGAAAAACAGCCCCACCACCATGCTTCACTGTGGGTATGGTGTTCTTTTGGTGATGTGCAGTGTTGTTTTTGCGCAAAACATATCTTTTGGAAATATGGCCAAAAAGTTCAACCTTGGTTTCATCAGACCATAACACCTTTTCCCACATGTTTTTGGGAGACTTCAGATGTGTTTTTGCAAAATGTAGCCTGGATTGGATGTTTTTCTTTTTAAGAAAAGGCTTTCGTCTTGCCACTCTACCCCATAGCCCAGACATATGAAGAATACGGGAGATTGTTGTCACATGTACCACACAGCCAGTACTTGCCAGATATTCCTGCAGCTCCTTTAATGTTGCTGTAGGCCTCTTGGTAGCCTCCCAGACCAGTTTTCTTCTCGTCTTTTCATCAATTTTGGAGGGAGCTCCAGTTCTTGGTAATGTCACTGTTGTGCCATATTTTCTCCACTTGATGATGACTGTCTTCACTGTGTTCCATGGTATATCTAATGACTTGGAAATTATTTTGTACCCTTCTCCTGACTGATACCTTTTAACAATGAGATCCCTCTGATGCTTTGGAAGCTCTCTGTGGACCATGGCTTTTGCTGTGGGATGCAACTAAGAAAATTTCAGGAAAGACAAACTAGAGCAGCTGAACTTTATTTGGGGTTGATCAGAGGCACTTTAAATGATGGCAGGAGTATGCTGACTCCTATTTAACACGATTTGGAATGTGATTGCTTAATTCTGAACACAGCTACATCCCCAGTTATAAGAGGGTGTGCAGACTTATGCAACCACATTATTATTATTATTTTTCTTCCCTCTACCTAAAAGATTTCAGTTTGTTTTTCAATTGAGTTGTACAGTTTATAAGTCACATTAAAGGTGGAAAAAGTTCTGAATTATGTATCTTTGTCTAATTTTTTTACAGCACAGAAACCTGACATTTTAACAGGGGTGTGTAGACTTTTTATATCCACTGTAATCACAGAGACACTACCTGAGCTAGGAATATAATCAGAGGGACTCTACCTGAGGTAGAAATATAATCAGAGATTCTACCTGAGATAGCATTATAATAACAGAGAATCTACCTGAGCTAGGAATATTCTCACAGAGACTCTACCTGAGTTAGGGATATAATCAAAGAGACTCTACCTGAGCAAGGAATATACTCAAAGACTCTAACTGAGCTAGGAATATACTCACAGAGACACTAACTGAGCTAGGAATATAATCACAGAGACACTACCTGAGCTAGGAATATAATCACAGAGTCACTACCTGAGCTAGGAATATACTTACAGAGACACTACCTGAGCTAGGAATATAATCACAGAGACTCTACCTGAGTTAGGAATATAATCAGAGAGACTCTACCTGAGCTAGGGATATAATCAGAGGGACTCTACCTGAGCCAGGAATAGAATCAGAGAGACTCTACCTGAGCCAGGAATATAATCACAGAGACACTACCTGAACTAGGAATATAATCACAGAGACTCTACCTGAGCTAGGAATATAATCACAGAGACCCTACCTGAGCTAGGAACATAATCACAGAGACTGTACCTGAG
Organism: Discoglossus pictus; assembly: GCA_027410445.1. NCBI lineage: Eukaryota > Metazoa > Chordata > Amphibia > Anura > Alytidae > Discoglossus > Discoglossus pictus. Next base: position 26,665,270 of record CM050167.1, read on the forward strand.
CCATTAATATAATCACAGAGACTCTACCTGAGCCAGGAATATAATCAGAGAGACTCTACCTGAGCTAGGGATATAATCAGAGGGACTCTACCTGAGCCAGGAATAGAATCAGAGAGACTCTACCTGAGCCAGGAATATAATCAGAGAGACTCTACCCGAGCTAGGGATATAATCGCAGAGACTCTACCTGAGCCAGGAATATAATCAGAGAGACTCTAACCGAACTAGGGATATAATCACAGAGACTCTACCTGAGCTAGGGATATAATTAGAGAGAGTCTACTTGAGCCAGGAATATAATCACAAAGACTCTACCTGAGCCAGGAATATAATCAGAGAGACTCTACCTGAGATACGGATATAGTCAGAGAGACTCTAACTGAGCCAGGAATATAAACAGAGAGAATCTACCCGAGCGAGGGATATAATCACAAAGACTCTACCTGAGGTACGGATATAATCTGAGACACTCTACATGAGCAAAGAATATAATCAGATAGACTCTACCTGAGCCAGGAATATAATCAGAGAGACTCTACCTGAGGTATGCATATAATCAGAGAGACTCTACCTGAGGTACGGTTATAATCAGAGAGACTCTACCTGAGCCAGAAATTTGATCAGAGAGACTCTACATGAGGTACAGATATAATCAGAGAGACTCTACCTGAGCAAGGAATATAATCAGAGAGACTTTACCTGAGCAAGGAATATAATCAGATAGAATCTACCTAAGGTATGGATATAATCAGAGAGACTCTACCTGAGATGCAGATATAGTGAGAGAGACTCTACCTGAGCTAGGAATATAATCAGAGAGACTACCCAAGCTAGGGATATAATCGCAGAGACTCTACCTGAGACAGGAATATAATCAGAGAGACTCTAACCGAACTAGGGATATAATCACAGATACTCTACCTCAGCTAGGGATATCATTAGAGAGAGTCTACCTCAGCCAGGAAGATAATCACAAAGACTCTACCTGAGCCAGGAATATAATCAGAGAGACTCTACCCGAGCTAGGGATATAATAACAAAGACTCTACCTGAGGTACGGATATAATCGGAGACACTCTACATGAGCAAAGAATATAATCAGAGAGACTTTACCTGAGCAAGGAATATAATCAGAGAGACTCTACCTAAGGTACGGATATAATCAGAGAGACTCTACCTGAGATGCAGATATAGTGAGAGAGACTCTACCTGAGCTAGGGATATAATCAGAGGGACTCTACCTGAGGTACGGATATAATCAGAGAGACTCTACCTGAGCTAGGAATACAATCAGAGAGACTCTACCTGAGCTAGGGATATAATCACAGAGACTCTACCAGAGGTACGAATATAGTCAGAGAGACTTTACCTGAGCAAGGAGTATAATCAGATAGACTCTACCTAAGGTACGGATATAATCAAAGAGACTCTACCTGAGATGCAGATATAGGGAGAGAGACTCTACCTGAGCTAGGAATATAATCAGAGAGACTCTACCCGAGCTAGGGATATAATCGCAGAGACTCTACCTGAGCCAAGAATATAATCAGAGAGACTCTAACCGAACTAGGGATATAATCACAGAGACTCTACCTCAGCTAGGGATATCATTAGAGAGAGTCTACCTGAGCCAGGAATATAATCACAAAGACTCTACCTGAGCCAGGAATATAATCAGAGAGACTCTACCCGAGCTAGGGATATAATCACAAAGACTGTACCTGAGGTACGGATATAATCTGAGACACTCTACATGAGCAAAGAATATAATCAGATAGACTCTACCTGAGCCAGGAATATAATCAGAGAGACTCTACCTGAGGTATGCATATAATCAGAGAGACTCTACCTGAGCCAGGAATTTGATCAAAGAGACTCTACATGAGGTACGGATATAATCAGAGAGACTCTACCTGAGCAACGAATATAATCAGAGAGACTTTACCTGAGCAAGGAATATAATCAGAGAGACTCTACCTAAGGTACGGATATAATCAGAGAGACTCTACCTGAGATGCAGATATAGTGAGAGAGACTCTACCTGAGCCAGGAATATAATCAGAGAGACTCTACCTGAGCTAGGAACATAATCACAGAGACAATACCTGAGCTAGGGATATAATCACAAAGACTCTACCTGAGCTAGGAATATTATCACAAAGACTCTACCTGAGCTGGGAATATAATCACAGAGACTCTACTTGAGTTAGTGATACAATCACAGAAACTCTACCTGATCAGGGAATAAAATCACAGAGACTCTACCTGAGCTAGGAATAAAATCACAGAGACCCCACCTGAGCTAGGAACATAATCACAGAGACTGTACCTGAGCCATGAATATAATCAAAGAGACTCTACCAGAGCTAGGGATATAATCACAAAGACTTTAACTGAGCCAGGAATATAATCACAGAGACGCTACCTGAGGTAGGAATATAATCACAGAGATACCTGAGCAAGGAATGTAATCACAGAGACACTACCAGAACTAGGAATATAATCACAGAGACTCTACCTGAGCTAGAAATATAATCACAGAGACTCTACCTGAGGTACGGATATAATCAGAGACACTACCTGAGCTAGGAATTTAATCAGAGACCCTACCTGAGCAAGGGATATAATCAAAGAGAATTTACCTGAGCCAGGAATATAATCACAGAGACACTACCTGAGCTAGGAATATAATCACAGAGACTCTACCAGAGGTACGGATATAATCAGAGAGACTCTACCTGAGCCAGGAATATAATCAAAGAGACTGTACCTAAGCAAGGAATATAATCACAGAGACTCTACCTGAGCTAGGAACATAATCACAGAGACAATACCTGAGCTAGGGATATAATCACAAAGACTCTACCTGAGCTAGGAATATTATCACAAAGACTCTACCTGAGTTGGGAATATAATCACAGAGACTCTACTTGAGTTAGGGATACAATCACAGAGACTCTACCTGATCAAGGAATAAAATCACAGAGACTCAACCTTATCAAGGAATAAAATCACAGATACACTACCTGAACTAGGGATATAATCAGAGATACACTACCTGAGCTAGGGATATAATCAGACTCTACCTTTTAGAAACATTAACATACATAACATAAATACAACACAGACACAATATTGACTGGGGTAAAGTTACATAAGATAGCAAACCACTGTGAATGCAGGATATACTAAAGAAAGATCTTTATCTTGATCCCAAATGTTCCATTTATAATTTTTTAAGTTTATTAAACCTTGCTCTTGAAGGGATTTTTCTAAATCTTTGTTCTTACCTACCAAGTTTGTAATATCGTACCATGAGGGGACTGAGGACTGATTCCATTTCTTTGCAATTATGATCTTGGCAGCCATAAAAATCTGTATCATAAACGCTTTAACATCCAGTGATATATGAGTTGGAAAAATATGGAACAAGACATCCTCCACAGACAAGCACGTCTGAAAACCAAGAATAATATCAATGTGGTGGGAACAGTCAGTCCAAAATTGTTGGATTATGGGACAATCCCACCAAATATGAGAGTGGGATCCAACGTAACCAAAGTTCCTCCAACAGAATTTTAACTTTTCATTTTGAGATATCTGAGCTATTTTTGTGGGGACTAGATACCATTGATTGATAAGTTTCAAATGAACCTCCCTATAAGATATACTTTTAATTAACTTATCAGTAAATGATAGTGAATTACACCATGCTTTCTCAGACCAAGAGCATTTAAAATGGTATTGCCAATTTCTGGATTATCCATTTTCTCCCTTAATATATTATGACATTTAGATATTAAATGCTTCCTTTCTTTCATTAATATAAGTTTTTCAAAAGACGTTAGAGATCTAAGAGTGGATTGAAAATACAGTGAACTTCTGTATGATGCAGTGAGACTATTATATTCCAACCAACATCTAGGAGGAAGAGCATAAAGTTTAGCCAAATCCTCAAAAGAAGCCCATGAATTATTAATGAAAACATCCCTTAGACGTTGAATACCAAATCTGTTCCAAAGTCTCAGAAAAGGTAAATGCAACCCCTTCTCTAGTAGAGAGAGAGGTATAATGGGACTAGGGAATTTCATTAATTGAGCTCTTAATTTGTACTTATACCAAAACTTTAAACCTTCAGAAACAATATCCGAGCCATCCAAAGGCAGATCTCTTTTAAAATCTTTTCTGCATAGCAGTGAACTATTTAGATGTTTCATGAGTATCAAACCATTTTAGTACACGTGAGAGCATAGTAGCGTTGTGGTATGTTTGGATCATTGGATATGCTAATACACCTTTATTAAACTTTCTAGAAATTATACATTTTTTAACCCTATTTGGTTTTCCTTGAAAAATGAATTTATCCAAAATTGATTGAAATTGTGCTAAAAGGGTTTTGGATAAAAAAAATAGGGATAGTTCTAAAAGCATACCTCAGTCAGAACTCAGATACGGATATAATCAGAGAAACTCTACCTGAGGTACGGATATAATCAGAGAGACTCTACCTGAGATATGGATATAATCAGAGAGACTCTACCTGAGATATGGATATAATCAGAGAAACTCTACGTGAGGTACGGATATAATCAGAGAGACTCTACCTGAGATATGGATATAATCAGAGAGACTCTACCTGAGATATGGATATAATCAGAGAGACTCTACCTGAAATATGGATATAATCAGAGAAACCCTACCTAAGCCAGGAATATAATCAGAGAGACTCTACCTGAGATATGGATATAATCAGAGAAACTCTACCTAAGCAAGGAATATAGTCAGAGACACTCTACCTGACCAGGAATATAATCAGAGACACTCTACCTGAAGTACGGATATAATCAGAGAGACTCTACCTTAGGTACGGATATAATCAGAGAGACTCAACCTGAGATAGGAATATAATAACAGAGACCCTACCTGAGCAAGGGATATAGTCACATAGACTCTACCTGAGCCAGGAATATAATCAGAGACCTTACCTGAGCTAGGGATATAATGACAGAGACACTACCCGAGCTGGGAATATAATCACAGTGACTCTACCTCAGCTAGGAATATAATCACAGAGACACTACCTGAGCTAGGAATATAATCACAAAAACTCTACCTGAGCAAGGAATTTATTCACAGAGACCCTACCTGAGTTAGGAATATAATCACAGAGACTCTATCTGAGATACGGATATAATCACAGAGACTCTGCCTGAGCAAGGAATGTAATCACAGAGACTCTACATGAGATAGAAATAGCTTCACAGAGACTCTACCTGAGCTAGGAATATAATCACAAGACACCACCTGAGGAATATAATCAGAGAGACTCTACCTGAGCTAGGAAAATAATCACACAGACTCTACCTGAGCTAGGTATATAATCACAGAGACTCTACCTGAGGTACGGATATAATCAGAGAGAGTCTACCTGAGCCAGGAATAAAATCAGAGAGACTCTACCTGAGGTACGGATATAATCAGAGAGAGTCTACCTGAGCCAGGAATATAATCAGAGAAACTCTACCTGAGGTACATATATCATCAGATAGACTCTACCTGAGCCAGGAATATAATCAGAGAGACTCTACCTGAGCCAGGAATATAATCAGAGAAACTCTACCTGAGGTACGGATATAATCAGAGAGACTCTACCTGAGCCAGGAATATAATCAGAGAGACTCTACCTGAGCAAGGAATATAATCATAGAGACTCTACCTGAGCTAGGGATATAATCGGAGAGACTCTACCTGAGTTACGGATATAATCAGAGAGACTCTACCTGAGCAAGGAATATAATCAGAGAGACTCTACCTGAGCTAGGAATATAATCAGAGAGAATCTACCTGAGCCAGGAATATAATCACAGAGACTCTACCTGAGGTACGGATATAATCAGAGAGAGTCTACCTGAGCCAGGAATATAATCAGAGAAACTCTACCTGAGGTACGGATTTAATCAGAAAGACTCTACCTGAGCCAGGAATATAATCAGAGAGACTCTACCTGAGCAAGAAATATAATCACAGAGACTCTACCTGAGCTAGGGAAATAATAGGAGAGACTCTACCTGAGGTACGGATATATTGAGAGAGACTCTACCTGAGCAAGGAATATAATCAGAGAGACATTACCAGAGCTAGGAATATAATCAGAGACCGTACCTGAGCCAGGAATATAATCACAGATACTCTACAGGAGCTAGGAATATAATCACAGAGACTCTACCTGAGCTAGGGATATAATCACAGAGACTCTAGCTGAGCCATGAATATAATCATAGAAACTCTACCTGAGGTACGGATATAATCAGAGAGACTCTACCTGAGCCAGGAATATAATCACAGAGACTCTACCTGAGCCAGGAATATAATCACAGAGACTCTACCCGAGTTAGGGATATAACCACAGAGACTCTAGCTGAGCTGGGAAGATAATCACTGAGACTACCTGAGCCAGGAATATAATCAGAGACCTTACCTGAGCTAGGGATATAATCACAGAGACTCTACCTCAGCTAGGAATATAATCACAGAGACACTACCTGAGCTAGGGATATAATCAGAGAAACCCTACCTAAACGATGAATATAATCACAAAGACTTTACCTGAGCCAGGAATTTATTCACAGACACCCTACCTGAGTTAGGAATATAATCACAGAGACTCTATCTGAGATAGGGATATAATCACAGAAACTCTGCCTGAGCAAGGAATATAATCACAGAGACTCTACCTGAGCTAGGGATACAATCACAGAGACTCTACCTGAGCTAGGGATACAATCACATAGACACTACCTGACCTAGGGATATAATCACAGAGACTCTATCTGAGCTAGGAATATAATCACAGAGACTCTACATGAGATAGACATATAATCACAGAGACTCTACCTGAGCTAGGAATATAATCACAAGACACCAACAGAGGAATATAATCAGAGAGACTCTACCTGAGCTAGGAAAATAATCACAGAGACTCTACCTGAGCTAGGTATATAATCACAGAGACTCTACCTGAGCCAGGAATATAATCAGAGAGACTCTACCTGAGATAGGAATATTATCACAAAGACTCTAACTGAGCCAGGAATATAATCACAGAGACTCTACCTGAGGTACAGATATAATCAGAGAGAGTCTACCTGAGCCAGGAATATAATCAGAGAAACTCTACCTGAGGTACATATCTCATCAGAGAGACTCTACCTAAGCCAGGAATATAATCAGAGGGACTCTACCTGAGATATGGATATAATCAGAGAGACTCTACCTGAGCCAGGAATATAATCAGAGAAACTCTACCTGAGGTGCGGATATAATCAGAGAGACTCTACCTGAGCCAGGAATATAATCAGAGAGACTCTACCTGAGCAAGGAATATAATCAGAGAAACTCTACCTGAGGTACGGATATAATCAGAGAGACTCTACCTGAGCAAGAATTATCATCAGATAGACTCTACCTGAGCCAGGAATATAATCAGAGAGACTCTACCTGAGCCAGGAATATAATCAGAGAAACTCTACCTGAGGTACGGATATAATCAGAGAGAATCTACCTGAGCCAGGAATATAATCATAGAGACTCTACCTGAGCAAGGAATATAATCACAGAGACTCTACCTGAGCTAGGGATATAATCGGAGAGACTCTACCTGAGGTACAGATATAATCAGAGAGACTCTACCTGAGCAAGGAATATAATCAGAGAGACTCTACCTGAGCTAGGAATATAATCACAGAGACTCTACCTGAGGTACGGATATAATCAGAGAGAGTCTACCTGAGCCAGGAATATAATCAGAGAAACTCTACCTGAGGTACGGATTTAATCAGAAAGACTCTACCTGAGCCAGGAATATAATCAGAGAGACTCTACCTGAGCAAGAAATATAATCACAGAGACTCTACCTGAGCTAGGGATATAATAGGAGAGACTCTACCTGAGGTACGGATATATTGAGAGAGACTCTACCTGAGCAAGGAATATAATCAGAGAGACATTACCTGAGCTAGGAATATAATCAGAGACCGTACCTGAGCCAGAAATATAATCACAGATACTCTACAGGAGCTAGGAATATAATCACAGAGACTCTACCTGAGCTAGGGATATAATCACAGAGACTCTAGCTGAGCCATGAATATAATCATAGAAACTCTACCTGAGGTACGGATATAATCAGAGAGACTCTACCTGAGCCAGGAATATAATCACAGAGACTCTACCTGAGCCAGGAATATAATCACAGAGACTCTACCCGAGCTAGGGATATAACCACAGAGACTCTAGCTGAGCTGGGAAGATAATCACTGAGACTACCTGAGCCAGGAATATAATCAGAGACCTTACCTGAGCTATGGATATAATCACAGAGACTCTACCTCAGCTAGGAATATAATCACAGAGACACTACCTGAGCTAGGGATATAATCAGAGAAACCCTACCTGGGCTATGAATATAATCACAAAGACTTTACCTGAGCCAGGAATTTATTCACAGACACCCTACCTGAGTTAGGAATATAATCACAGAGACTCTATCTGAGATAGGGATATAATCACAGAGACTCTGCCTGAGCAAGGAATATAATCACAGAGACTCTACCTGAGCTAGGGATACAATCACAGAGAGTCTACCTGAGCTAGGGATACAATCACATAGACACTACCTGACCTAGGGATATAATCACAGAGACTCTATCTGAGCTAGGAATATAATCACAGAGACTCTACATGAGATAGCCATATAATCACAGAGACTCTACCTGAGCTAGGAATATAATCACAAGACACCACCTGAGGAATATAATCAGAGAGACTCTACCTGAGCTAGGAAAATAATCACAGAGACTCTACCTGAGCTAGGTATATAATTACAGAGACTCTACCTGAGCCAGGAATATAATCAGAGAGACTCTACCTGAGCTAGGAATATTATCACAAAGACTCTACCTGAGCCAGGAATATAATCACAGAGACTCTACCTGTGGTACGGATATAATCAGAGAGAGTCTACCTGAGCCAGGAATATAATCAGAGAAACTCTACCTGAGGTACATATATCATCAGAGAGACTCTACCTGAGCCAGGAATATAATCAGAGGGACTCTACCTGAGATATGGATATAATCAGATAGACTCTACCTGAGCCAGGAATATAATCAGAGAAACTCTACCTGAGGTGCGGATATAATCAGAGAGACTCTACCTGAGCCAGGAATATAATCAGAGAGACTCTACCTGAGCAAGGAATATAATCAGAGAAACTCTACCTGAGGTACGGATATAATCAGAGAGACTCTACCTGAGCAAGGAATATAATCACAGAGACCCTACCTGAGCTAGGAATATAATCAGAGAGACTCTACCTGAGCCAGGAATATAATTAGAGACATTACCTGAGCTAGGAATATAATCAGAGACCCTACCTGAGCCAGGAATATAATCACAGATACTCTACATGAGCTAGGAAAATAATCACAGAGACTCTACCTGAGCTAGGAATATAATCACAGAGACTCTACATGAGATAGACATATAATCACAGAGACTCTACCTGAGCTAGGAATATAATCACAAGACACCACCTGAGGAATATAATCAGAGAGACTCTACCTGAGCTAGGAAAATAATCACAGAGACTCTACCTGAGCTAGGTATATAATCACAGAGACTTTACCTGAGCCAGGAATATACTCAGAGAGACTCTACCTGAGCTAGGAATATTATCACAAAGACTCTACCTGAGCCAGGAATATAATCACAGAGACTCTACCTGAGGTACGGATATAATCAGAGAGAGTCTACCTGAGCCAGGAATATAATCAGAGAAACTCTACCTGAGGTACATATATCATCAGAGAGACTCTACCTGAGCCAGGAATATAACCAGAGGGACTCTATCTGAGATATGGATATAATCAGAGAGACTCTACCTGAGCCAGGAATATAATCAGAGAAACTCTACCTGAGGTGCGGATATAATCAGAGAGACTCTACCTGAGCCAGGAATATAATCAGAGAGACTCTACCTGAGCAAGGAATATAATCAGAGAAACTCTACCTGAGGTACGGATATAATCAGAGAGACTCTACCTGAGCAAGGAATATAATCAGAGAGACCCTACCTGACCTAGGAATATAATCAGAGAGACTCTACCTGAGCCAGGAATATAATTAGAGACATTACCTGAGCTAGGAATATAATCAGAGACCCTACCTGAGCCAGGAATATAATCACAGATACTCTACATGAGCTAGGAAAATAATCACAGAGACTCTACCTGAGCTAGGGATATAATCACAGAGACTCTAGCTGAGCCATGAATATAATCAGAGAAACTCTACCTGAGGTACGGATATAATCAGAGAGACTCTACCTGAGCCAGGCATATAATCACAGAGACTCTACCTGAGCTAGGTATATAATCACAGAGACTCTGCCAGAGCTGGGAATATAATCAGAGAGAATCTACCTGAGTCAGGAATATAATCACAGAGACTCTACCAGAGGTAGGAATATAATCATAGAGACTTTACAGTGCCTTGCAAAAGTATTCACCCCCCCCTTGGCCTTTTTCATGTTTTGTTGCCTCACAACTTGGAATTAACATGGATTGTTTGAGGATTTGCATCATTTAATTTACAGAACATGCCCACAACTTTGAAGATATATATATATTTTTTTATTGTGAAGCAAACAACAAATAGGACAAAATAACAGAAAAAGTCAATGTGCATAACTATTCACACCCCTAAAGTCAATACTTTGGGGCAATCACAGCTCCAAGTCGCTTTGGATAAGTCTCTATAAGCTTGCTAAATCTTACCACTGGGATTTTTGCACATTCCTCCTTGCAAAACTTGCCAAGGATACAATCAGAGAGACTCTACCTGAGCGAGGAATATAATCACAGAGACTCTACGTCTACACTCATTATGGGAAACAATACAGATACACAATGATTATTCATTAGAGAAAATACAGACACTTAGACTGTTCTGTATTACACAGAAACAACAATTCACCTGTAATTATAAATACCATACAATGCTCATGTTAATTGCTCAATCATGTAAATGTTCCTTTACTGTTACAATATATATGCAAGAACAGCAAACTTTTGTTTGAGGAACTGCACTTGATAATGTCCAACACTTGTTTACAAGGTAATGTACTAACTATTACATATATTTAATCTTTACTGTGGGCCTTGTTTGATCTGCTTTCTCTACTTTAACCCTGTGTGTCTAAAGCTATGATAGTTCCACTTTACTCAAAAGCTTATTGGAAAATGAGAAAGCTATGAATGAGTTGCAATGTCTGTTTATTGCATAGGGAGTCCTGCAAAGCTTAGTGAATATAGCCCAATGCAGATGATCCTCTCAATCCCTAAGTCTCCTTCAGGGATCCTTCACTTGGTTATTAGTTTTTATCTTTGCTTTATTCACAGTAGTGAAGTCTCCTTCCCACCCTCCCCTGTCACTGCTAACACTGATCCTGCAAACAGCGTAATGAATAGGAGATGCTTTTATCCCAAAGAAGGTAAAGAGCCGGCTGCTTAATATTCACCAGAGCTCCCCAGCACTCAGCTAAATGTGGGGCCCGGCTCCTGCTCACATTTTATATTGGAGACTAAAAATATCCCTGTGTTGTGGTTACTGGGTCTCTTCTGCAAGGAATGCAAAGCACGAAACTGCTGGAGCGAGATATTGTTTATTTGTTCCTCTATGTGAGGATGGATCCCAGGCCCTCGGCCTCCTGAAGGACGCTCTCCTGGCCTCACATCTCCAGAATACATACTTTTAAAGTTTATTAAAATGCATTTTGGCAAAAGTAATCTGCAGAGGTGTTAATAGTTCACATTTGTAACATTTCTGATATATAGTTTATGAAAAATAAACCGTTTTAAAATTTTTCAAGGACTATAAAGAATTTGCCATGTAAGTCAAGGCAGTAGAATCAAATTTAGAGTAGTTGCATCTACAGGCTGCCATATCAGTGATCCTCCATGTTCAGTACTACCAAGTAAGAAAACAGAAAGTGCAAATCCCTCTTTCTGAGCATGTGCGCAGCATGCTAAACATTCACCAATAAGGCCTCCCTTCCACCACTGCTGAACATAAAAATGGAAGGTTACACACCCATCAATATCCCATATGGACCAATAAAGCTATATCTGGAATGGATCCATTATATATATATATATATATATATATATATATATATATATATATATATATTTATTTATATGATCCATTCCAGATGTAGCTTTATTGACCAATGGTCCCTATTGGATATTGAATTCAGGGGTAGACAAAATATCTTGGGAGTCGGGAAGATTTTACAGGAGATAGAGAAGCTGTTTTCAAAGAGCCTGGTAGGAAGCCACACATGGAGATGTATTACACTTTAGAAAATATTTATAATCCATCAGTACACATTTTAGGAGCCCTGTATATATATTTTTATATATATATATATATATATATATATATATATATATATATATATATATATATATATATATATAGCCCAGGCTCCTAAAATGTGTACTGCTGGCGCCACAAGTATTTTTCCAATGCCGCACACAAATGGTTTCCTGCCCGGCTCCTAGAAAATAGTTTGGCACCTAAAACATCTTCCTGGCACCTAAGTTTTAGATATTACTGTTAGAAACCAGCTGTAACATTTGAGGACCCTTTGCTCCCAGTATTTTCAAGCCTTGAATAAATGTCTAAAGATTGGACCATACAGAATACGAACAGACTGATATAATAGCCTTGGTTTTTCTGCCATTTATGCCAATAATTAATTATTTTTAGCTGTAGCGAGATAATTTTATTTTGGCTAAACACAAGAGTCCTCATTGATTAGGTACAAAGCTTATTCCACATTAGTGGTAAAATATGTCACCAACTAGAACCAACTTGCTTCTCTACTGGACCTAGTGGCCATGGTGTAGAGCGGTTAAATGTGAGAAGCAAGTCTCACCCACATTATAATGGGTGCCACTGACCCTCACCATCACCAACAGGGGAAGAAGTATTTCAAAGGACCACTGCAATGTCCTATCTACATGAGCTGGATGTTTAATTAGGAATTAATTAATACAATTAATATCAAATGATTGTTTATCTTATCAAATCTAAATGTGATTTAAACCCTTTAGATCAGTCTCTCAGCTACCCCCTTCCCTTAACGACCTTATCAGGGTGGAGCAGGAGACATTACAGTGGTCCATTAATATCAGATTCATATAAATATTCCATTATGATGGACGAATACAGATTAAATGTAATTTCCTAACTTAATACATTAATTCTTATAGTTCCAATGAATCAGAGATTAACTTCTAAACGACTTGTAATTTCAATTTTAATGAACTGTAGTTTAATTTAGAACAGATGTGTTTAGGCAGTACTTAGGGTTTTGGCTGCCCTGTATAGATTTGTGTGGTTCCCTAGCCTCACTAACTAACTTATCTCTTTTTATGTCCCAATACTAAGATTACCACATGTATATATCTATACTATCGGCTTGCCCGTCAAAAATGACGGCAATAAAAAGTGAAGCCTGGCAATGCTGTTTGCCACACAATGGGAGTCTCTCCCCCTCTACTTTACTGGCCTCACGATGAGCGCCTTTAGCGTTCATCACGGGCCTAGCAATGAGCGCCTTTGCGAGTCTCTCCCCCTCTCTACTTCCTCTCTTGTGTCTCCTCCCCCCTCCTCTCCCTCCCTTGTGTCTCCTTCCCGCACTGTGTTTTTACCCCCTCTCCCTCCCATGTCTCTAAACCCCTCCCCTGTGTCTCCTTCCCCCCTTTCCCCATCTCTCTCTCTCTCTCTCCCCCATCTCTCTCTCTCCCCATCTCTCTCTCTCTCCCCCCATCTCTCTCTCTCTCTCCCATCTCTCTCCCCCATCTCTCTCACTCTCTCCCCATCTCTCTCTCTCTCTCCCCCATCTCTCTCCCCCATCTCTCTCTCTCTCCCATCTCTCTCTCTCCCCCATCTCTCTCTCTCTCTCCCCCATCTCTCTCTCTCTCCCCCATCTCTCTCTCTCCCCCCCCATCTCTCTCTCTCTCTCCCCCCCCATCTCTCTCTCTCTCCCCCATCTCTCTCTCTCCCCCCATCTCTCTCTCTCTCCCCCATCTCTCTCTCTCTCCCCCCCTCTCTCCCCCCTCTCTCTCCCCCTCTCTCTCTCTCCCCCCCTCTCTCTCTCTCCCCCTCTCTCTCTCCCCCTCTCTCTCTCCCCCATCTCTCTCTCCCCCATCTCTCTCTCTCCCCCATCTCTCTCTCTCCCCCCCCTCTCTCCCCCTCTCTCTCTCTCTCTCTCTCTCCCCCCCATATCTCTCTCTCTCCCCCATCTCTCTCTCTCCCCCATCTCTCTCTCCCCCCCCTCTCTCTCCCCCTTATCTCTCTCTCTCTCCCCCATCTCTCTCTCCCCCTCTCTCTCTCTCTCTCTCCCCCTCGCCCCCCCATCTCTCTCTCTCTCTCTATCTCCCCATCTCTCTCTCTCCCCATCTCTCTCTTTCTCTCTCTACCCATCTCTCTCTCTCCCCATCTCGCTCTCATATTATTGTAGTTCCCAGATAAAGATGGCGGCTGCTGCCTTGGCTGGTCCTGGAGCCTCAAGTGCGGGGGCACTTTCCGGCAGCCGGGCAGCTGTGGGTAGGAAGGAGTGGGAGCCGAGCTAAGAAGAGCCGGGTGACCTTCTATGGAGGAGGGGGAGCCGGACCGGAGGGATCCGATCCAACCCCGATCCGGATATAGGGGCTGCGGATCAACATGAAGTGCCTGAAGAGGGTCTGCGGAGGGGAGCATGGAGATGAGAGGAGAGAGTGACTGGGGAAGGAGAGAGCGGGGTATATGGAGGAGGAGAAGGCTTGCCGAGGTACAGGGATAATACAAAGTAGAGAGTGAGTGTGTGGGGTAGGGAGGGAAGGACAGAGCAGTGTGTTGGTGAAGGAGGCCTGGGGGGCACTGACAGCACCGAGGTGAGAGAGGAGATCATGGCTGGGAATGCAGTGAGTGTGTGGGGACGCCGCACAAAGAGCATTTACGCGCCCCGATCGGCTTTACGATCAGATTGATGTCAAACTGCGATTTGTCGCAAAGTGTGACGACGAATCGCAGTTTGACAATTATAATATGTGATATATCAATATAAGTATAATATATATATATATATATATATATATATATATATATATATATATATATATATATATGTAGTAAATAAATAGTACATCTGTTTTCACATTTGAATGTCTAAAGCTAATTAAAAAAAACCTGCTTCCAGCTTAGAATTCCAAGAAAAACAGTTGTTACACTGCATTCTGGGAAGCTGTGCCGGGACATACAAATGTGCCCACAAATGCCTCGCTCTTCAATCCTTAGCCATTTTCAAACATGGCTTCCTTTAAGCTTATGCCTGCTGTATAACACAGCTTTAATGCAAAGCCAAGGTTGCATTTTACACAAGCTGGGAATCCTATCCATGTATAGCTGTTTCAAGCTTCCTGGCTATCATCAGCATGGAGCGGGATCTATATATATATATTCACTGCTCAAAAAAATAAAGGGAACACTAAAATAACACATCCTCGATCTGAATGAATTAAATATTCTTATGAAATACTTTGTTCTTTACATAATTGAATGTGCTGACAACAAAATCACATAAAAATAAAAAAATGGAAATCACATTTTTCAACCCATGGAGGTCTGGATTTGGAGTCACCCCCATTATGAAAGTGGAAAAACACACTACAGGCTGATCCAACTTTGATGTAATGTCCTTAAAACAAGTCAACATGAGGCTCAGTAGTGTGTGTGGCCTCCACATGCCTGTATGACCTCCCTACAACGCCTGGGCATGCTCCTGATGTGGTGGCGGATGGTCTCCTGAGGGATCTCCTCCAAGACCTGGACTAAAGCATCTGCCAACTCCTGGACAGTCTGTGGTGCAACATGACGTTGGTGGATGGAGCGAGACATGATGTCCCAGATGTGCTCAATTGGATTCAAGTCTGGGGAACGGGCGGGCCAGTCCATAGCATCAATGCCTTTGTCTTGCAGGAACTGCTGATACACTCCAGCCACATGAGGTCTAGCATTGTCTTGCATTAGGAGGAACCCAGGGCCAACCACACTAGCATATGGTCTCACAAGGGGTCTGAGGATCTCATCTCGGTACCTATTGGCAGTCAGGTTACCTCTGGCGAGCACATGGAGGGCTGTGTGGCCCCTCAAAGAAAAGCCACCCCACACCATTACTGATCCACTGCCAAACCGGTCATGCTGGATGATGTTGCAGGCAGCAGAACGTTCTCCATGGCGTCTCCAGACCCTGTCACGTCTGTCACATGTGCTCAGTGTGAACCTGCTTTCATCTGTGAAGAGCACAGGGCGCCAGTGGCAAATTTGCCAATCTTGGTGTTCTGCCAAACATACTGCACGGTGTTGGGCTGTAAGCACAACCCCCACCGGTGGATGTCGGGCCTTCCTACCACCCTTATGAAGTCTGTTTCTGACCGTTTGAGCAGACACATGCACATTTGTGACCTGCTGGAGGTCATTTTGCAGGGCTCTGGCAGTGCTCTTCCTGTTCCTCCTTGCACAAAGGCGGAGGTAGCGGTCCTGATGCTGGGTTGTTGCCCTCATACAGCCTCCTCCACATCTCCTGATGTACTGGCCTGTCTCCTGGTAGCGCCTCCATGCTCTGGACACTACGCTGACAGACACAGCAAACCTTCTTGGCACAGCTCGCATTGATGTGCTATCCTGGATGAGCTGCACTACCTGAGCCACTTGTGTGGTTTGTAGACTATGTCTCATGCTACCACTAGAGTGAAAGCACCACCAGCATTAAAAAGTGACCAAAACATCAGCCAGAAAGCATAGGAACTGAGAAGTGGTCTGTGGTCACCACCTGCAGAATCACTCCTTTATTGGGGGTGTCTTGCTAATTGCCCATAATTTCCACCTGTTGTCTATCCCATTTGCACAACAGCATGTGAAATTGATTGTCACTCAGTGTTGCTTCCTAAGTGGACAGTTTGATTTTACAGAAGTGTGATTGACTTGGAGTTACATTGTGTTGTTTAACTGTTCCCTTTATTTTTTTGAACAGTGTATATATATATATATATATATATATATATATATATATATATATATATATATATATATATATACACGTATATAGTGTATTTGTGTGTATGTATATATGCAAGTTGTCAGAAAGTTTCATGTATATCTAGAGACAGAAATCAGGTATACATGATTATTATTATTAATCATTACATATAAACATATTCCCTAATACTACACCAGCAACTTCAGTGAAAATGGGAAGTCCTAGGCCTGGGCCCTATTGATCCCCTGCCTGAACACACCTACAGGAAGCTCTCAGTGCTTACACTTGGATGCAAGGTATAATAGTGCAGAGTATCCCTATTTGTGTTTAGTGGAATCCTGTAGTTCTGTTATGGGGGCTACATAATAGGGGCTCTGTTACATAGTATTTGACTTTTAGTCCATCAAGTTCAACCTTTTTAGATCTCGCCGGATCCGTTTAATATGTGTATTATTTGTTAATAATTGTTAATTGATCCAGAGGAAGTCAAACAGAAAAAAACTCAATTGAAACTCTGCCAATTGTCTTATAAGGGAAAAAAAGTTAAATTTCTTCCTGATCCCAGAGACTAGCGATCGCATTTCTCCCTGGATCAATATTCCTTCGCTAGTTATCTAGGATAACCTTGATTGCCCTCTTTATTCAAAAATATATTAAATCCCTGTTTAAAGTTATCTATCGAATCCGCTGTCACCACCTCCTTTAGTAGAGAATTCCACAGATTAACCACCCTTACCGTGAAGAACCCTTTTCTTTCTTTAAGGTGGAATCTTTTTACTTCTAACCTCAAGGGACGTCCTCTTGTTAGTTGAAAACCTCTTGGCACAAAAAGTTCACTTGACAAAGCCTTGTATTGACCCTGGATATATTCATATAAGGTAAATACGTTTAATTTGGTTAGTCTTTCTTCATAACTTAGCCCCTCCATTCCCCTTATTAGTTTTGTTGCCCTTCTCTGTAATTTTTCCAGCTCTAAAATGTCCATTTTATGACGTGGTGCCAAAAACTGTACTCCATATTTCAAATCAGGGCGTACTAGAGATTTGTATAGTGGTAGAATTATATTTGCTACCCTTGCATTTATACCCTTCTTAATACATGCTAATATTTTACTTGCCTTTGCAGCTGCTGCTTGGCATTGAGCACGGTTGTCCACAAACACTCCCAAATCCCTTTCCATATTACATACCCCTATATTTGCTCCAGTAAGATTATAAATTGCAGAGCCTGTTATAGAAGCTCTGCTATAGGGACTCTGGTATTAGGCCCAATTATAGAGGCTCTACTATAGGCAATTATAGGGGAACTCTGGTATATGGACACCATTACAGGAGCTCTGGTATGGGGGCTCTATTATAGTGACTCTGGTATAGGGGCTCCCTGTGGAAATTTGTGTGCTATGAATAAGGAGTCAAATTTGGTTTCATAAGAGTATTTATGAAGTTCCAGAAAGAGATTTTAGGGTTTATTGGGGCTCATTTTGGAGACATGAGATCCATCAACACATTTGGAGTCAAAAGGTTCCATCAACAGGAAATGCTGGCTTAGTAAATACAGCGATGCTCTGCTCAGAAATGTCTAACCTCTTCACACTTTAGTGAATCTTATCCAATGAGGATTTTATAATTTTATAATTACTATGTATAACTGGAAAACATACACAGCATCACCACGGTTGTCAATACATGCTAACCACAAAAAACACAGCTTTAATTGCTAATGTAATACTCAATCAGATATGCTGCAATCCATAATAAGATAAACAACTCTGCATTTTACATTGTATTAATAAATCATTTCTTCCAGAAATCTTAATTATAAAATTGCATCCATCTCTTTTTGCAACTTTTTCGACATTACTTTGTACAAATGTTCAACTTGTATCATCATTGAGATATAGAAATAGAAAGGAGGAGCTGCACTTGGGGACTAGGGAGTGGGGGGTGCAGAAATCTGAATGGCATAGGGCAGCATAAAACATAAATTCACCCATCTGCCCTTTAAAGGACCTCTATGTTATTTGAATCACTAAACTTGACAATGTAGAAAGCCAAAAATATAATAAAAGACTTAGATGCCATATATTGGTATATATATATATATATATATATATATATATATATATATATATATATATATATACATAAATATATATGCGCCAACAGTCACTGTATTAAAGTCACTGGGGTATCAATGGAAGAGTGTATGGACAACATCAGGAAATAGAGAATGTTTAGTTGTAATATTTCGTGCCGGGCTTTAATCAGTTGGCTGAGCTCATCTGACATCTGGCAGAGATTGTGGAGGCTAAAAAAAGCTCCAAGAGTGACGAGGCTGAGATGGAGACTTTGAAAACCTGGCCTCGCCACGCCCGTGAGCCGTGCTTCATCAGGAGTTTTACTGGGGGAGGATTACAGCAATGGGCAGTGAATAAGTGAATGTTTTGCTGCATGTTATATGTGACTAGAATATTGCCCGTCAAAAAATGAAGGCAATGAAATTGTAAGGTAGCTAATGCTGTTTGGTGTGTAATAATGAAATATGTAATACATTACTAAATGAATATACTTTACCTATTTTGAAGCATTGTGTTGAAGAGCTGTCAATCTGTTTTGATGTTGCTGCAGCATTAGTGGTGTGGAGCTGCTGTGTAAGCGTGCTGAATGTGTGCAGCGTAATAGTGTGCGTGCGCGAGACCAAACCGTTAGCGTACTCGTGTACTTCCGCATTGTTGTAAAATGGCGGGTAATGTGTGGTATGCGTCTTAGCGGAATATCCGTAGGTCTTTTGCGAGTTTCTTGTTGTGTTTTGCGAGTTTCTTGTGGTGTTTTGCGTGTTTAGAGTGCTGTAGCCTCGTTTTCGCTTTGTTCGGCGGCCATTTTTTCTCTCGCTTAGAGAATTTTTTAGTGTCTAAACTCTTTTATTTTGAGTTAAATGAAGGTGTAAGTTGCTTTTTTGACATCCTGGATACTCCCTCTTGCTGTAGGTAAACTTTTTATGTATGTGCTGTGTGTATTTCTTGTGTTTTAAATATTTTCATAAAAATGTTGCGAGGTCCGCAGTTGCTGGCAAGGAGCGCCTTTGGCGCTCCTTGCCAGCAACTGCGGCCCTCGCTTCGCGAGCCTGCAGTGTTAGCAACAACCCGCTTGCTCACAACTATTATATGTGATCACAATTAGGGCACTGCATCAATGCGCATGGGTCTTACAGAAACATAGGGCTATATTCACAAAGGGCTCAAATACATTAGCCCCATTAACACACACGCCAAGTCTCAAATTATATTGAGGCATAAAAGGATATGGAAGGTTTCTGGATTTTACTATGTATATACTATCCCTGTGTATCTATTTACTTTATTTTATTAAAAGGTGATTACAAGCCCTGTTGTACAGAGCTATATTTTAAAAATACACACAATGGTTCATTATCAAATACTCTTCAGTTCCAGTAAAGGGGAAAAAATGCTTTCACTGTCTCTTTAATGTTATCGTCATTTCCATGCATTAAGTCACATGAAAGAACTCTGTCTGGAACAAACCATTCCAAATACAACATATAATACTATATACAATATACCAAGGCTGGGCCGTGTGAATGGATCAGTAATGTGTCTCTTCCCTAAGGACAAATCATTATATATATATATATATATATATATATATATATATATATATATATATATATATCGGAAACTACTATCACAAGATTTCATGCCATAGGTGGCAAAAGCGTGGGGACTATAATGTGTTTACAAAGTTTATTAGAAATAAACAGAGATTTTATTTTTAACTAATATATTAAATGATTTAATTATTATTTTTTTTTCAATTTGTAAAATATGGGAGCCTAGAAAACATGGAATACTAGGTATTTTAAGTATAAACTTTCTCATAAAAGATCAACCTTTCAAATTGCAATAAACAAATTATTTGCGTATGTAATAATATCTGACCCAATCTCATCTTTACTACTTAAAAGTTATGAACAATTACAGTGGCCCACAAAACACACTGGGGCCAGATTTACTAAGATTCTCAGAGGCTGCACCCATTTTATCTTATAACCTTTTTAAAATGAAAGTGTCAAACTATATCACACTTCAGAGCAAGAGACCAACAGAGAGCTGCTATATAAGAAAGGCAAATTTATATATTTCTACTAGGAAATTGCCTGTAAAAAATGACGGGAATAAAATGTTAAGGCTGGCAATGCTGTTTGTCACCTTCTGTCTCCTTTCCCTCCTCCTCTCCCTCCCTGGTGTCTCCTTTTCCCCTCCTCTCCCTCCCTTGTGTCTCCTTTTCCCCCTCCTCCCCCTCCCTTGTGTCTCCTTTTCCGCCTCCTTTCCCTCCTCTCCCTTTCCCTCCCCTGTATCACCGTTTTCTTCTCCTCTTCGGTTCACGTCCTTCGGTCCGAACTACTTTCTGGATTAAGACGCGCATTGCGCTTGCACATCCCGCCTGCGCGATGCAAGGCTTGATCCAGAAAGTGGGAGACGCTGAAAAGGAGAAGATGGAGAATATGGGCCGCAAGCTACTGGCAGGGTTTTTTGGGTAAGCAGGTAAGTTCTGCGCACTGGGGGAGGCAGAGAGGAGATGAGAGAGATTCAGAGGGGGATGAGAGAGGCCGGCGCCGCAGACTATGTCCTGCGCCGATGCCTGCGCAGCTGCCTGTGCCGCTGCCAGCGTCCCATAACGGCTCGCCTTGCTTCACTCTACAGGCCGCAACAGCATGACCAACATTGCAAACGTTACCCACACTGACAACTATTCATGTGATAATGTATAATTTACAACCTTAGCTACCCCCTTCTACTATGAGGGACCCTACCATCCGTTGTTCTTATTCTACCATTATAAATACATCCACATTTGCCACACTGTTTTTTGTTTTGTTTTTTGTGTTGTTCAGTCGTTTCTGACTCTCCATGACCTCATGGACCATAACACAGCAAGACATCTTTATTTCCATGGTCATGCGGATTCACTTGGTATTCATGGCAGAGATACTGGAGTGGGTTGCTAGTTCCTTCTCCAGTGGGCTACAGCATACAGCTCCTGGTATTCCTAGGTGGTCTCCCATCCAAGTACTATCCAGGCCCAACCCTGTCTGGCTTCAGGGTGGTGTGACCTCTTGGTTCGCCCGACTGGAATCGAACCCGAGTTGCAGCAGTCAAAGCACCAAATTATAACCAGTGGAACACCGGGAAACCCAGATTCTGGGTACAGTCATGCAAATGAGGCTTAAAACGTATGGCCCTTGTGCCTCTGACCCACTTGAGTCCATTTAGGCACCCGCCTGACCTGCTTGGGGCATGTAGGTGAGCTCACTATGGCTTTTTTCTTTCTATACTTTGCTTTCTTTTATATATTTGCAGCATTTTTACTGCCTTATGGATCACTTGCTTATAAAATGTATTTTTATGACCCGCTTTTCAGCCCATCTCATGCATAAGGTACCGGTAATTACATTGTGTTTGCTTTCCATTTGCTTAGCTCATTACCCAAAGAGTTAAAGGGGCTGTCACCCCAACAGGAAGTTCATTTAATTTTAAAAAGCATTAAAAACGGGCTAGACATTATAATAGCAGTTTTTCTCTACCATAAGTATTTACAGAAATAATTAGCATTGATTCTGCCGCTCATGTATGCTAATGTGTGGATCAATATGCTTGATACATTTGGGAGAGGGGTTTACTGCCTGCTAACATTCAGGGTCTTTATTTGGTCCACTACAGACTGTAATCCTAATCGGCACATCAAAACAGTTAATTAATATCAACAAGCCGCTCATTTGCATATTAATGCAGCAACAACATTTGATTTCCCAGGATTGATTCACTTTAGTCCAAAATGGATAACATAACACACAGACAGTTTTTCACGCTCTTTAAGAATAACAGAAAAAAAACAACTTGATTTTGAGGGGACCCTTTAATGGCACTTAGACCACGCAGACATTTACACCCTTAACCAGAAAAACTCCCCATTTGTGGTGTATGTAACAAACTAACAAAATCATGCTAGGAGCATAAAATCATTTTTAAAGAAAATCTTTTCTATGTAGAGGGCTTCCATCTTACCCGACAATTACACCTTCTTCTACTACAGTCTGAACGGTGTGTTTATTTTATCTGTCAGCGAAGGAAGATGCTGGAGGGAGAGGGTGGGGGCCTATTTTAAATCATCAGAATTTGACACCTACCCACTCTGACATAGGGAGCTTTGAAATATTACTGCAAAGCCACATTCCTGTAGAAATGCAAACGCCACTCGTTACCAAAGGATCGTGGATACCTCCAGGGCCCAGTAGAGGCGTTTATATATTTTTATAAATATTATAACTTTTTTGCTACAAATGCATATTTATCAAAAAAATATGTTTTTGAATCATACGGTGGGTCTTTAAAAAAATCTGCAGATGTGGTGACACACAGACCCCCCCTATCTGATGCATTGTTTATACCAAGGCCTGCCCCCATCCTCGCTGTGGGGGCAGCCAGCCCGCGTTCTGCTTGAAATGCAGAGATTTGTTTACATGAGACAGATCTGGGTATAATTACTGAAACCTTAGTCAGTTACAGAGAAAAAGCAAACAACTTAACAGTATGTGCACACAATGTGCTGGCATCACGTTGCAGGGTACATTTCCATGTGGGGCACAGGGAGTGCGGGCAGCTCCTAGATAGAGAAGACGATCTATTGTACTTAAAGAGCCAATGTAGTGCTCATAGAAGAAGGCGTCCTTTGTCTATTTTATAACTGGTCAGTAATAACATCAGGATTTAAAGAGAAAATAAAATCAATGTAATTTTTCTATCTTACACTTGAACTACTGTTACAGGCGCTAGTTGAGCTGCTTCTCTCCACCCATTATTACATGTGCAGGGACTTTGCCTAGAATTTGCAAGGAGTGGTTTAGGAACTGCTGATTTAAATGTTACTGACTTAGGGAATGGTGGCAAAACGAACAGACTAAAGGGGCGCCTATAATGAAAAGATGGTGAATACACATTATAAAATGAATTTGTCAAGTGACTTTCTGATGGGAATTCATCTCCTTCAACAAGTCTTAAAGTAGTTTCTTCTCCAACACCATGTTTTGTGTATATGAGCAGAATATTATCTTTTAGCCCTCCAATTGATCACCCCCCCAGTGTAATAAAATTAGTCAGCACTAATATAGTTTCAGTATGTGTGTAACACTGTTCTAACACACGCGCATTAGGTAAACTATATATAGGAATGCGCATGCACATTGTGCGCTGGAAAGAGTGTGGGGACGAGGGGATGGAGGGAGGAGGGGAAAGAGACACAGGAGAGGGAAGGGAGAGGAGGGGAAAGAAACACAGGGTGGGGAGAAACACAGATGGGGAAAGACCCAGGGGAGGAGGGGGGGGGGGAGAGACACAGGCGAGGGAGGGAGGAGAGTAGGGGAAAGAGACACAGTGGAGGGAGGGAGAAGGGGGGAAGAAGCACAGAGGAGTGGGGAAAGAGACACAGGAGAGGGAGGGGGGAGAAGAGGGGAAAGAGACACAGGGTAGGGGGTGGGGGAGAAACACAGAGGGGGAAAGACCCAGGGGAGGAGGGAGGGAAGAGACACAGGCAAGGGTGGGAGGAGAGGCGGGGAAAGAGACACAGGGAGGGAGGAAGAAGGGTGGAAGAAACACAGAGGAGGGGGGAAAGAGACACAGGGGAGGGAGGTAGGAAAAGAGACACAGGGGAGGGGGAGGGATGAAAGAGAAACAGAGCAGGGAGGGAGAGACACATGGGAGGAAGGGGGAAAGATACACAGGGGAGGGGGAAAGAGACACAGGGAAGAGAGGGGAAGAGACACTGGGGAGGGATGAGAGGAGGGGAAAGAGACACGGGGGAGGGAGGAAGGTTGGAGAAAGAGACACAGGGGATGGAGGGTGGGGGAAGAAACACAGAGGAGGGGGAAGAGACAGAGGGGAAAGAGGGAAAGAGACACAGGGGAGGAGGGGAAAGAGACACAATAAAGGGAGGGGGGTAGACACAGGGGAGGGAGGAGGTAAAAGAGACACAGGGGAGGGGAGAGGGTTGAGAGAGGAGAGGGGGAAAGAGACACAATGGAGGGGGAAGGAGACAAGGAAGGGAGAGGAGGGAAAAGAGACACAAGGGATGGGGGGAGACACAGCGGAGGGAGAGAGACATTAAATGTACATCTCGGATTTGCTGCTTCTCCATAGGAGAAAGGCAAGTACAGAATGATATGATAATTGGGAGAGGCTTCACCCTGAGGGGCATTTCCCCACAGGGCACACATTAAGGGGCTCTGGTCTCAGGTGCAGCAAACAATAATTTAATATAAAAATGCAAAGTCTGTTTTTTTTTCTTTCTTGATGCATAAAGACAAACTTAACTATTCAAAAGGCCACATTTTTTACCACAGTTTTTCTTTAATGTTTGATAGGCCATGGACACAAATGTGTTAATTGGTTGTAGAGAAGGCTTGCAGATCCATCTGAGAGATTTCAATGTAACAAGTTGATATAATTACTCGGCAGACCCAGAATTGGAGGTTTTGTTTCAGTACAGTTTGCGCTGGGTATGTAAAGGTTCTCATTGGCTGGACAAAATCAAACCAGTTAGTCAAACCAACTCAGGATGGAGCTATGAATTGCTGGTCTAAAATACAAGATTTCTTGATATTAAACTATGTTTTTGTAATGCAAAAAAACTGTAAATTAAAACTGTAATGGCATAACATGCTCCTTTACATGCATGATATACGTTTTCAAACTGTATATCTAAAAATATATGACTATATACCATTATCCAGTGGTATGTTGGATATTTATCTCTGGAATGACAAGGCACAACCCTGGAATAGAGTTAGATGTTATGGTTATATTGGGCACAGACCACTCCACACCCTCTGTAATAAATTGTATACAATCAGACAAATTATATATACAGATATTATACTGCAGCCCGTGTGTGTGGCCACATAGAGGGAAATAAGAGAGTCATGTAAGGATAATCTACCAGTTCTCAGTGGGTTGGGACCCTCACACTGCCACCACCTCAGACTCGCAAAGTCATTGGCAGCCACTGGTGCGCACCCTGAATGACACAGATGAACATCTTAGATATGGTCACAAATTATGTACAGTATATGAAGTGGGAGATTTAGGCTAGAAGAGCAGAGTAGCAGCCTCCCAGTGGAATTTAAATATGCCTGGCGTAGCATAATCTTTACATTTAATTTAACAACATTTTTTAGGTAAATACAATGGGTAGGGCATATGGAACTTTTTGTGTATTTCTGCAGTCAAATCTATGTTTCTATGTGTTTGGGGAGTGTTCTAGGTAGATGAGGCCTATCAGAGAAACTTTGCAATCACTGTGTATTGGGGTATAACAAGCCCCTCTCACATTAGCAATGTTGCAAGTCTCCTTTTATATTAGGAGGTTCTATGGCCCCTCTCATATTAGGAAGTTGTATGGCTCCTCTTACCGTATTGGTCCGAATATAATCTGCAACCGCATATAAGCCGCACCCGTAAAGTTTAAGGGGAAAAAATAGAAAAAAGATAGTACTCAAATATAAGCCGCACCTGTAAAATTGGAGAGAAAAAGACTCTCAAAGTGATCACCCATTGTAAGAAACAGGCTTTCTAATTAGCACTGTAGCTTTTTTTGCAGGTTACAGGATGTTAGAATCACTAAAACCGTAAATCGCTATTCAATACCGCAGTCTAAAGCACAAAAATCGTCCCCCTTAACTCGCAATAGCGCAAATCGGCAGTAATTTTACGTTCGCGGATAGAAGCCGCACACGTAACAAGCAAAGTTCGCAAATCGGCAATGATTTTTTTACGGTCGCGAATATAAGCCGCACCCATATATCGCAAGCTCAAAAATCGGAAAAAAGGTGTGGCTTATATTCGACCAATACGGTATATCGATAGGTTGTATGGCCCCTCTCATATTAGGAAGTTGTATGGCTGCTCTCATATCAGGAGGTTGTATGGCCCCTCTTATATTAAAACGCTGTATGGCTCCTCTTGTATGAGGAGGTTGTATAGCCACTCTAAGATTAGGAAGTTGTATGGCTCCACTAAAATTTGTAGGTTGTATGGCCCCTCTCATAATTGGAAGCGGTATGGCTCCTCTTAAATTGAGAGGTTGTATGGCCCCTCTCATAGTAGGAAGTTGGATGGTTCCTCTTATATCATTAGATTGTATGGACCCTCTTATATTGACTGGTTGTATGGCCCCTCTCATATTAGGAAACGGTATGGCTCCTCTTAAATTGAGAAGTTGTATCCAGGAAGTTTCCATATCCCTTTAATTATATTTTTTTAAATGTGGAAGTAAATATAATTTTGTGCCATATTACTTTTTTTATAAGTCCACAGTTAATTCTATTTGTACAATAGTTTATAGGAGCGATACAAGACATCGTAATTACCATTCAAGATGATTGGCAGTTGGGGGGTGAGTAAATACTACTTTAAAAAGAGGGTGATAAATAAAAAGCAGAGGAAGTGGTGGAGTCAGTCACAGGAATGGAAATCATATGGCTCCTGTTATATCAGGATTTTATATGGCCCTCCCAGCTCACTGCCCTTTCGCTTCTGACGTGTAATGTTTTCCAGTGTAGTATCTATGTATATATCTCTCGTGTCCCTCTGAACATGCAATTATACATTTCCTTCCATTTTAGCAATCTTGCATAATTAATAAACACAATCAAACTTTCACATGTACATATTTTTCCAGCCATTGACTTTATGTTTGCGTTCACTTAAATAATAACAATAAAGTCCAAGCTTAGGGGAATAACATGCGCTATGTGATGAATCACACCATGATATGACCTCACGATGGCTTACTTTATCATGTGCAAATATGGAATTTGGTTCTACTTTGGGGACATCATAAAACACTGCTGCGACTCTATAGCAGTCTACAGTAAGTAATACTTTTTTCATAATGGAATCTGACTTGTATAATTGCATTTTTATTCTGATCATAGGTTTAATTACTCCCTCGAGATGTACGTTTGTATCAGTGTGTGTATTACAGACATCTGGCATAGAAAGTCATAAAAACCCATAAAAAAAGATATATTGGTCTAGGTTGATTTGACACTAAAATGACCACTCTAGTCTATTTACAACTAAAGACATATGTTTGTTTGCTGGGCATAGACTATTTAAAACAGAATGCAATAAATAAATAAAAGTTGTAAAAAATATTGTCATGTAAACTGTTAGTTTTCCCCTCAAGCAGAGCTGCATATATCCTCTAACCTGTATCTGTCAGCTCTGTTTGTGTGCTAGACTATCATGGACCTTTGAAGCAGGCTGAGCTAATGTAATTTGCCCTGCTCAATTAGCTCTGCCCCCACCACCTACATAGAGGTAACAGCTATATTGTAACATGCTTGCAGCTGCTCCACAGGCCCAGCCCAGTGACAGTTCATGAGCCATTGTAGGACTGCCCCCTTTAATTAGCATGCTCAGTCTGAAGTAGAAACTAGACTGGTCAGACTTTATTTTTAGTGCAGTACACGGGCGGATCTATCCACACCCCTTGGAGGAGATAGCCAGCCCTGCTTGAGGGGAAAACTGACAGCTTAAAAGCTAAGAAAAATGTAAACTTTTATTTATTTAAAACTCTATACTGTTTATATTAGTCTATGCCCAGCAAAGAAACATACAAGCAAATACACTACAATGGTCATTTAAATAAATAAATATACTATTTTGAAAAGCTAAACTTGATAATGTGATGCAGTTATGATGCAGCGGAATCTACCAGTTTGGTTTCTGATGATATACGTCCACAGAAGGGAGGATATTAGAAATGCAGAGGTAGTGTGGGAGGGTGGGGGAGTGGAGTGAGGGTAGGGAGAAGGTGGGAAGGAGTAAGAAAAGGGAGAGAGGGAGAGGGTGGGAAGGGAGAGAGAGGGTGGAGAGGGAGAAAGAGTTAGGGAAGGGATAAAGGAAGAGGGTGAGAAGGGAGGGAGAGGGTGGGAAGTGAGAGAGAAAGAGTAGCAGGGTGGGAAGGAGTGAGAGAATGGAGAGGGGTAGAGGGTGGGCAGGGGTGAGAGAAGGGAGAGAGGATGTAAATAAGTCAGAGAAGGTAGATAGAGAGAGGGTGGGAAGGGAGAGAGAGAGGGTGGGAAGGAGTGAGAGAAGGGAGATAGGGATAGGGTGGGAAGGAGTGAGAGAAGGGAGAGAGGGTGTAAAGGAGTCAGAGAAGGTAGACAGAGAGAGGGTGGGAAGGGAGAGAGCGAGGGGTGGGAAGGGAGAGAGAGAGAGGGTGGGAAGGAGTGAGAGAAGGGAGAGAGGTAGCGGGTTGGAAGGAGGGAGAGAAGGGAGAGAGGTAGAGGGTGGGAAGTAGTGAGAGAAGGGAGAGAGGGTGTGAACGAGTCAGAGGAGGGAGATAGGAAGAGGGTGGAAAGGGAGAGAGAGAGAGAGAGGGAGAGGGTAGGAAGGAGTGAGAGAAGGGAGAGAGAGTGGTAAGGAGTGAGAGAAGAGAGAGAGGGAGAGATATGGGAGAGAGGGATATACACAGGGCATAGGGAGAGAGAGAGTCACAAGAAAGAGAGAGACAGGAGAGAGAAATTATATGATACCGTCATTTATGGCCAAGGTACTAGTTCAATATAAAAGATAACTTTTAAAGGTTGTGTTTATTTATGTATTTTGTTCTAAAAACATTTGACTAATTATGAAGTTTAGTATTCACAATAACCTACAGCAAACATGGGACTACAGTGGCCCTTTAATACATTGTAAAGGGTGGGCTGGGGTATACCTAACTAGGAATCTAATTCTTCCGCTTCCAATTGCTCTTTTTTGATAACCAGCTGAGGCTGCAGATTTTTACAGCTCGGTTATTTACTTTTGAGGAAAAAAAAAGTCTCCACTATGTAAAATTAGTTGATAAGATTACATATTTGAGAAGATCAATTATGGCCCCGGGCCTTACAGGAGCTGTGAGCATGGCGGCCATTTATCATCAGTGTTTTACAAAAGCAAGTTTGGAGCAATGCATTGTGGGAAACTCTGTAAGTGAACCTGTTGTTGACAATCTCTGGAGGACGAGCTCATTGGCCATTTATAGCCTCACTGTAAATAAAATAAAGGGACATCTGGATTTCATTAGATATATAATATCCCTGTGTACCTATTGACTTTCATGTATTTATCTTATTAAGAAGTGCTTATAAGCTCTAAAATCATACCATTTTTACCTGTTTGGGTCTGCCCTCTGTAAGTCATGCAGCTCATGAATACACAGACTGTGAAGTGCAGTGCTTCAAATTAGCCTGTCAGTGGCCTCTCTCAAGTAGCATGTTACAGAATGTTGCCAACGATTGGTTATGACTTTCTATGTAAAATTATGTTGTAGTGTCTACCATTCTGCTGATCATCCTGAAGGGGGTGAGGACTGTGAATACAAAGGAAGCTTCTATATACACGAAAAGAATGTGGCACCTAAACTTGTCAGTTAAACAGGACTAATGGAAATCTCAACATTTTACAAGGACACACCCTCCTAAGAAAACAGCAAACAGAATCAGTTCAGAAAAGAAAATGGTACCAGTTAATAAGGAATAATTAATTATGTAAGATAAATATTTAAGTGTTGTGTTTATTTTATTATTGATTTGATTTCTAAAGTGTTTCGCACATTATTACGTTTAGTGATTCAAAAGACCCTACAGAAATAAACTAATCACAGCGGTCCTTTAAAGGCACAGTCTCTTTTATGATAGAAGCAAACACTGCTGGTATAATTATAAAATTAAAGCAACCTTTAAATCTATTACATATCCTGCACTTGCCCGGGCTGTCTCCATTCTACTTTTCTATTAAACTTCTCCATCTGTAACTATTATTATTATCATTAACCTTTACTTGTAACACAACATATTCTGTAGCAATGTACAGGGATTAAGTACAAAGCCTTTACGCTTAAAAATATACACAGTGCTTGTTTTATATGTGTTTGCGTTGTTCAGTCATGTCCGACTCTCTGTGGCCTCATGGACTGCAACACACTTGGTATTCATGGCAGAGATACTGGAGTGGGTTGCCAGTTCTTTCTCTAGTGGGCCACAGCATACAGCTCCTGGTATTCCTAAGCGGTCTCCCATCCAAGTATTGACCAGTCCCAACCCTGCTTGGCTTCAGGGTGGTGTGACCTCTTGGTTCCCTGACTGCAATTGAACCCAGGTCGCAGCGGTGAAAGTACCAAATCCAAACCACTAGACCACCAGTGAACCAAGACTGAAAACTCTCAAATGTACAATCTTAAGGACTATATGCTTCTTGTCAAGTAGGTGGGAACCTTAAAAGACTGCGACCAGCTCATTGCCACTATTTGCACTACAAATAACTGACTTTTGCTTGTCTGGCCTTCAGCAGGAAAGAGTCTTGAAGATTCAAGCAAGACAGATAAGGAGAACTTTATAAGATAACAATAAGATGGCCAAAATTACATCTAATAGATGTCAATTTAAAAGGTTCTTTTTAATTGTTTTGCCTGTTATTAATTCTAGTTTTCTAAAAACACAGCACTGAAAATATGGGAATACAGAGTCCTTTTAACCCCGTCATTGGTAAAGGGTCCAGCAATGCATTGCAAAGGGTTAATATGACAGCCTGATCATCAACAAGGTCCTATAGCAGACTGCGCATGGAGCTGTTTGTTTGGAAAGAAAGGTTAGGGGGTCTCCAGAGACTGCAGTAATTAAAAGGGTTTAAGCCGGATACAAAGTATCTCTTATTCATTATAATGACTTGGCGTTGTCCGCCGCGGCGCTTCAGCTCATTCGTCTCCGTCCTTCTCCATCACAATGCTATATTTTTTTCTTCATTCTTTTATTGATTTCTAGAATTTTTGAAGGGGGCATGGAAACATTTTTTGCATGTTTTAAATATAAAAAAAACAAACAATTATGAGTAAAACCTATTTTATCTCCCCCGAAATTTAGAGGAAATGCAGATCTTATATGACTCATACATTTATATAAATGCTCATTGGATGAAAGGAGCAAGCCCACCAGAGCAGATAGATACAAATGGAAAAATAGATAAAAATGTAATGTAATTAAATGTATACAACAGTTATCTTATCCACCCTCTTGAAGGTGGATCTTAGATCTATACCCAGCTGTAGCTGTGGGTCTGGCAGAGGGCAGCCAGTGACTCATGTAAACACAGATTTTACTTTATTGACTTCTCAGTGAAAAATGCACGTATCTGAAAAATTCAAAAAGTATTTCAACATGTTTTAGGAGATCTTTACTGTGATGTCGTCCAAACTGTGCTGAATTAAGTGGCCCTTTAAGCATTTTTTTTAAGCAAATAGAATGACGGCATAGTCCTTGTTATTATTATCTGCAAACAAATATTTGTTTCTATGTTAAACTACAATGGGGTAAATTCAATAAGCATCTGAAATGGCCAGTAAGCCTGTAATTACAATTGTACCCGCAGACAAACATGTTTCTAATCATGTTACGAACAAAACCAAAATGTCTATCTCCATTAAAGGTAACAGAAGTTTCCCGGATTATAAATGCATCTGATAGAGGATAAAAAGTAGTGTATGCAAACTAATTTTTTGCATGAAAAATCCCCAAATTTTGAGAAGGATTGCCCCTGAGAATCCAAGCTAAATTACCATAAAAATCATAATTTGCTTTGGCCAATCAAAGGCAGCTACAACATTGTTTCAATGTCTGGGGACTCACAAGGAAGCAACAGAGCAGCTCAGACAAGTGTTGCTCTGGGTTTCAGCACTGTGCTGCTATTGGCTTGAAGGCTATTATAGAGTTAAAAAATACTTGAATGCAGTTTTTCTATTGGTCAGTACAAGGTGCCTATGTAAGCAGCTCTGGGGGTGTGGAAACCAATTTGTTTTAAATAAAATACATATGTATGTGTATAGAATGACTCCATTTAGTGTGTGTGTCTGATATAAGCAGTAAATATAATAGTTTCAAATTAAAGACTTTTCAATGAATCACTGGGTCATCTGCCAATGAAAGGGTTAAATACTGCCATTCTCCTGTGTTTTATTCACTATATAAACTCAGATTTTACAATAGTCTTCTTCCAGTAACTAGGGGCTGATATTTTTAAATCTTCTCTTCTGAAGAACTCCTCATTTGGCCGCTGCGTACCGGGATATAAACAACTCGCTATTTGCGCAGAACAATACGGCAACGAGACTTACTACAGGAATAACACAGCAATGGCCGGGAATATATTTAGACTCAGAGCTGTAAAAAAAAAGAAATGAAATGTTCCAAAAATAAATACTGTTTTGTTAATAACGCTCCAATGTTGGATTAGATTGCGGAGGAGACTAGGTCACATCTAGATTGTAAGCTCTTCAGAATAGGGACCGCAAATCTGTCTGTTGGCTTATTGTGCTGAATTTGTATTTCTGCACATCTTCTACCTGTGTAAGTTGTAAAGCACAGTTGATGTTTAGAGAAATAAATAATAATAAATAAAAAAATATATATATATTAAATATACTATTATTTCTGTAAACCACAGCAGATGTTTATATATATATATATATATATATAAATATATATATATATATATATATATATATATATATATATATATATATATATATATATATATATATATATATATACCGGTATATATTTATATATATACACTATATATATATATATATATATATATATACAATAAATATAGTATTTTGTAGAACGGCACTTAAAAGGATCTTGATGGTTTCAGGATTTTACTAGATATATAACATACCTGTGTTTTTTTTTACTTATTTAAGAAGTGCTTGATTAAAATCATACAAATAGTCCCTGTATGGGTCTGCCCACTGCAGCTCATGCAGGTACAGATACTGTACTAATGGCTGTGTAGTTTATCATACTAACCAATCATAATAATAATAATGTAATAATAATAACACTTCAATAATTATACTTTTTTTTAATATTTTTTTTCCTAATTTTCTTGCTTACATGTCAGTTGAATTAAAAGTAGCATTTTTATCATGAGTATAAAAAAATGAAATTTTTGCAAGAAAAATAATGATCTAGCGTTTTCAGCAAAGGCCCCCGATAGCAGAATTGACAAGTACACATATAAATAAATATCATTACAATTGTTTGTAAGCAGATGTTTTTAAAGGAAGTGTTAGATAATTGAGCTTGGAAGTTATGTATTTAAAAAAAAGAAATAGGGGAAGATGGTGCCTTTAAGCAATACATAGTTTTTAATTAAAAATATATAAATGTTGATGGTTCTAAGGGACCCTGGAGGGATCCATGATACATTGGTGGAAGTTGTGTGTGTGAGAGGGGAGTTTACATTTCTGGAGAACTGTGGCTGCACTGAATGATGCAAGGGGGCTGCTTCTGGGCCAGTGAGGGAGAAGGGGTGTGGTGTCAATTTCAATCTTATCCAATTATCTTAACAAAGGCTCTCTCTTCCCTCCTTCTACAGCCCTCCCTCCACTGATACAGCTCCGAGGAAGTGATGTAACACACACAAAATTGATCTCCATACTAAAACATAATCTTTATGTCCATGGCTTGCACAGCTGCTAATATTGTTAGTCCGGTACATACTTGAACTGCAGTGGCCCTTTAAGCCTAGTGACCATCAGCATGATGCGACCTGTCCTTATCTCTCTGCTGCTCCTCAGTGTGTAGTGAGAGTGATCTTCATCAGGACAGGAGCAGCAAGGGGAGAGTTCAGACTGTCAGAGTGTTTCCTGGGTTTACTGTCACGGGCAGCGAAATCCAATGTGACAGCGCTAGCAATACAGCATTTACCCACTGACACAGCCACTCAGCGCCCAGAGGGGCCACACCACATCGGGATATGATAATGTAAGAACGTATCTTATTGTCGCACTGCTAGGTATCATGTGGCTTCATTTACATGTCGCACCTCAGTAACATACAGCACATCTTGTATTACATGCCTTAAAGGACCCTGTACAATGAAAATATATATGTTTGAAAATGTTTTGTCTAACTAAGAGCATAATAATTGGAAAAAGTCATAAATCTATATTTTATTTTATTATTATTAGTAGTATAATCATTATTATTATTATAATGATATTATTGTTGCTGTTGTCTAGTCTTTCAGTCATGTCCGACTCTCGTGACCTTATATACACAGCACACCAGGCACACCTGTCTGTGTTTCTGGTTGTGCCAATCCACATCTGTCTGGGTTGTCAGTTCCTTCTCCGGCAGACCGCGATTTGACCTCTCTGCCATGACCTGCCCATCTTGGGTGACCCTACATGATACAGCTCACAGCTTCATTGAAGTACACAAGCCCCTTCATCACAACAAGGTAGCGATCCAGAAGGGGAATTCTATTTTTATTAGATTGTCATAATATCATATTAATATTGTTATTTATTATTATTATATTGATATTTTACTTAATATAATTACTATTATTATTATTATTAAAAATAATAATAATAATAATATTAATAATTTAATCTATATAGCACTTTTCTACTAGAAGGGATCCATGACACCTAGGTGGAAGTTATGTGTGTAAGAGTTTACATTTCTGGAGAGCTGTGGTTGCATTTATTGATGCAAACTGCCTGATGTTAGGCCTGTAAGGGGAATGGGTGTGGTGCCAATTTCAGTCTGGTCTATTTGCCTAACAAGGCCTTCTAACGTCCTGTTCTCTGCCTTTACTGATAGATACATAAGAACAGCCTCATGAGCTAGCTCTCAGGAAGTGATGTAACAAATACAAAATGGATTCCTGTACAACGTTTTTTCTCTAGATGTGTGGCACCAAGAGTAAATTGTTCACGGCAATATAACATTATTTGGCCCCAGTACCAGAGGGCCACAATCATTCTTATTTTTTATAATATTGTTTTTATAGATTGATCTATTGGTGGGTCAAAATTGTAATCAATTATAATGAAAACCTGGCTCCAGCCCTCAAGGAAAAGAGACGGCCCTGGGGCAAGTTCCACTTCAGCAGTGAGTGTTACAGGTTTCATACACATTGTGTGGTTTGATGACATAAATTGCTTTAAATGAAACGTTCGCCGCTCCCTGACGAAGCGTAGTATTCTCAGCTGTAAATATTATTGTATAATACTTATTAATTCCACAAAACTACAAGTCTGCCCACTCTTTATTAATGTCTGCAAAAAGGATCACATGCTGAGCTTGATCTTATTCATTCTGTGCAAACGGCACGCAGAGCGTCTCAGCTTCAAAGCTATGCTAGAATAAGATGCAGAACTGACAGGCAAGTGCAGAGCATCTCAGCTGCCAGGTTCTGTAGAACATCTCAGTTCTAGGCTATGTTAGAGAGAGATATGCAGAACATCTCAGGCTCTGTTAGAGTGATATCCAGAGTTTATCAGCTCCCAGGCTCTGCTAGAACGATATGAAGAACCTATCAGCTCCAAATATGCAGAACCTCTCAGTTACAGGCTCTGCTAGGATGATATGCAGATGCTATTAGCCCCAAATATGCAGAAACTCTCAGTTCCAGGCTATTCTAGAATGATAAGCAGAGTCTATCAACCCCAGATATGCAGAACCTCTCAGTTCCAGGCTCTGATAGAATTATATGCCGAACCTATTAGCTACATGCTCTGCTGAAATGCAGAGCATCTCAGCTTTCAGACTCTGTATGAAAAACACGCAAAACATCTCAGTTCCATGCTCTGCCTGAGTCACACCCAAAGTTTCTAAGCCCCCAGGCTCTGCTAGAATGATATGCAGTCCCATGTTCTGCTAGAGTGATATGCAGAACCTCTCCATTCCAGGCTGTGCTAGAATTATATGCAGAGTGTTTCAGCTGTGAAGCTCTGTAGCAATGATATGCAGAGCACCTCACTTCTTATGCTCTTGATGAATGATATGCAGAACCTCTCACCCACAAACCCTGCTAGAATGATATGCAGACCATCTCAGATCCAAGGCTCTGCTACAGTAATATCCAGAGTCTCTCAGCTCTGAGGCTCTGTACCAATGATATGAAGAGCATCTCACTTCCCATACTTCAGTTCCAGGCTCTGCTAGAATGATATACAGAACATCTCAGTTCCAGGCTCTGCTAGAATGATATACAGAACCTCTCAGCCCCAGGCTCTGCTAGAATGATATGCAGAACATCTCAGTCCAGGCTCTGCTAGAATAATATGCAGAGTGTGTCAGGTCTGAGGCTCTGAACTAATGATATACAGAGCACCTCACTTCCCATGCTCTCTATGGATGATATGCAAAACCTCTCAGATCCAAGCCTCTGCTAAAGTAAAGTGATATCCAGAGTGTCTTAGCTCCCATGCTCTATATAAATTGTATACAGATGGTCTCAGCTGTAAAGGGTCTGTACCAATGAAATGCAGAGCGTCTCACTTCCCATGTTTTCTATGAATGATATGTTGAACCTCTAAACTCCCAAAAATGATAAGAAGAACTTCTAAGCTCTCAGGCTCTGCAAGAGTTCTGATGCAAAGCTAACAGGCCATTTAAACATTCATATAAACATAAACTCCTTGCTCCATTGTTCAGTATGCAAGATATGCAGAGCTTTCATATTCCATGCCCTGAATGACTGATATTCAGTGTCTTTCAGCACTTGAAATAACCATTGAACTAACATTCAGAGCTTTTCCAACCCTTCCAGATATTTAAGGTGCAAGCTAGAGTGCCCTTTATCACCCCTATTTTTTGTTTTTCAGTTATCCAAGATCTTGGAATTTGTATAATAATATTCCTGATTATATCAAATAATTGTACATTATTAAAATTATATTACTCAAATTTCCTCAAAAAAAACTATTAGTATCCAGGAAAACTGATAGTAGAAAAATGTTTATATTTTTACTCTACAAATGTGATATATTTAATTGAACTTGGCAGGTTTGCTACACAGCAGTGAAAAAGAAGTACATCTCCCATAATAATTTGGGTCATTTGTTGTGTTTTTTATTATTATTATTATTATTATTATTATTATTATAATTATTATTGTTTATTTGTAAAGCACTAACACCAGGCTAAACAGACTTGTAAAGTAGAAAAACAGTCACATAGAACTGAAACCATTTCACAAAGGGTTAATATTTGTAAGTTTTACACCAGAGCTGGCAAAATAATGCTTTGCTACACTAGTCCTTAGACCTTGTTTAGGAAAACACTAATTACTATAACACTGATCCATATAAAAAAAAAAAACAGCTGCTGCAATACATGGGGCCTCTTTCAATTCCTGCGATTCAGAGATCCGGGCTCGCAAATGGAGGCCGCTAGCTACTTTGCTTTTCAATTGCTCCGATCGAGTTACTTGCTACGAGCTGCGATCCACTGCGATTCATCAAATCGCCAGTTACTTCCCTCAAAGTCTTTGGTCTTTCACAGCCGCAAGAGTTACGGCCATTAAAATCACAAATCGCTATTCAAATGCTCCAATTTTACCTCGCGAATCACTCCGTCAAGCCCGCAAATGGCTAAAATCGAACGACAGGTTAGAGCACTTGAAATGCAAATATAAATAAAATACATCACTGTAAATGATGGGAACACAATGGGTGACATTAGAATTAAAAGCACAACATTCTCAAGCTCGCATATCGCCAAAATATAATACTTTATTTCATGTTTATTTTCTGTCCAAAGTCCTACAGGCTTCAACTTCCAAGCCCATAGGACTTTGGAATCCAACCTCCATTTTTGTTCAAAGTCCTACGGGCTTGAATAACGAGTTACAGGCTTGGAGGTCATTCAAGCCTGTAGGACTTTGGACGAAAAATAAACATGAAATAAAGTATTATATTTTGGCAATGTGCGAGCTTGTGAAGGTTGTGCTTTTAATTCTAATGTCACCCATTGTGTTCTCCATCATTTACAGTGCTGGATTTTATTTATATTTGCATTTCAAGTGCTCTGATCTTACGAGCTTAAACCATGAGTTACGGGCTTGCTTCCGCGATCATGTGCAAGCCCACAAATGCAAGAGCATGGTTTCCGATTCTCGTGACCGGTGTCTAACTTGCGGGCCGGGTCAATTGAATAGCAGAGTAAAAGTAGACCTACTGGAGCCCGCAACTCAATCACAGAAAATCGGTTACTTGCGATTTATGGCTTCAAATTGAATGAGGCTCATGGAAAGGAAAGCCTGGACAGCGATACAAATACTCTCAATTCTACTCAGCGGTCTTTTCATTTAATAAACCAGATATTCAAATGTGCTTCAGAAGATGCAAATCGAGATGGGTTTTGACAGCAGGAATTGATGGTATGAGTTCTACAGTAATAATAAGGAATAAATATCAATCTCCAAACAAACATTTATGCGACTGTCACATTGTATCCCTTCCCGGATGAATCATAACCACCCTGACCACAATATACGCGATGTGTAAGGAGAGGAGATACAGTAATCAGAACCACTACGTTTTGACAAAAACTTCACATGTTTATGAAGTATATAAGAAAGAAGTTCTGAGCATAAAAACATATTTAGAGATTTTTTTGAAGACACCGTGATACTATTGAATATTATAAAGAAGTAAAATGGTGCATGGCCTAAAAGGAGGACGCAGACACTGATCTGTAGATCTCTGCATTGAGCTGCTGCTGGCTTGAAGGTTAGTAAAGAGTTAAAATCTGTGCTTGAATGCAGTGTTTCTATTGGCAGGTGCACTCAGCCTATGTAAGCAGCTCTGGGGGTGGAGAAAACAATGTTTATTTTTAAATTAAATGAATCTGTATGTGTATAGAATGACTCAGTGTAATGTGTGTGTGTCTGATATAAGCATCATGCTTAGATTAGCGAGAGGTAAAAACAGGAACACTTAGATATACCTTTAAGGAAGAGAATGCCCAGATGAATAAAGACATTTAATTGTTAAAAGTCTGTGCCCTTAAACATCTTTAAAACAACTGGACATACTCCTGTTCCTTATCAAACCCCAGCGTGACAGTTCATTAATGGTTCGAGATAAGAAGAGATAGAAAGACCAGTACAGATAAATAATGCTTAAAATACTCAGCTCTCAAGCTAAATTATTTAAAGGGCCAGGCTGTAAGTATTTAGTTTGCCACTTGTTAGATCACGAGATATGTATTAATAAATTCCACAATAAAGTCTTCTGTAAATAAAATGGTTTAAAAATAACTTTTAACCTGTCTGAGCTGCTAGGTCTGTCTCCACCTCCCTTCTGGCACATGACTCGGATTGTTTCTGTAGAAGCCATTGAGGCTACCTGGTTGGTAGTGGTTTAATAGGACAGGGTTTTGTGGAGGGGAGCTGCAATGGGAAAAAGATTTAGGGGGTATTTAGAGGGGCCAGTGGCTGGGGCATGTGTGTCTTGGGGGAAGGGAGCTGCTTTAGAAAGAGGTCTTGGGGTAAAGGGAGCTGCTTTAGGATGGGGGTAATGGGGGTTATGGGGGGTCACAAATACACACAGCACAGGGATAAAGGAAACTAAGTCATAACTACTGAATATGTAAAAAGCTACACCAGTCAGGTAAATCCGTTTTTAATTTAAAAAAAACACGTTTGTTGATCTAACAAGTGGTGAACTAGATACTCCCGGTCCCTTATCTGACTCGTACACTGGCCCTTTAATACTTCCACCCAAAATAAAAATAAAACATCTGTAGTAGTGTAGACAGGCACCAAGCTTCCAGAATGGCAGACACTAATGTTTATACTGCATCATAATATTATAAAGATATCCAGAGCCAACCTATACAATTATTTTGGTGGGGGTGGGGGTGGTTCTCCTGCCCCCATCCCCACAACAGCCATACCCTTTGAATTGACCCCCTGTCTCCCATGGATGTTCCCATGCCACTGCCTGTCCCGCGCTCTCATGGGACGCTCGTATACAGCTGGGAACCTTCTCTCCCAGACTCTCGCTCGCTTTACCAAATAGGGTCATCCTTCACTAGGGCTGCTCGCTATTATTGAAGGCAGCCGCCTGCTTGATAAGAGCCGGGGCTGGCACTCACATCCAAAAACTTCCATCCCAGGATCTCTCTGTTCTCTCAGCCTCAGAGGGGTACAATGTAGGGTCTCCGCAAGATGTTTCTGGTTAAGTTACTTTGCACAAAATTTATTTTGGAGACGCAGTGAAGATTTAGTAACGGAAATTACTCTGGAGTCGATGGGGTAGATAAACCAAACTGGAAACCATCAGAGATCTGCTGCGTAGCCCCTGTGAAGCTTAGTGAATCTAGTGGTATTAATCAAATATGGTAAACTGATTGATGATAAATAAAAGTAGACTTATTAACAAAATGTTTTTAAAACCACAAGACAATGCGGGAGAGTCATTGGGCATCTCGGGGTTGTGAAGTTCCTTCGATCTGCATGTTCTGTTTCCTACTAAATAAATTGCTCTTTACACCTCTCTGTGTCCTTTGAGATAATTTAGTGAATCTCCCCAAAATTCGAAAGAAACAAGAAAATCAGTTTGTTATGAATATGATGTATGAAACTTAGGGGGCAGTCCTGTTATTTAGGAGCCAGACAAATATTTTTAGGAGCCAGGCAATGGATTTAGTGGTAGAGATAGTAAATACGGTGCCCTTGCGCAACAAATCACCCCCACCCCGGGGGGTGGCCAGAAAAATATTTTTGTGCAGCCTCCCCAACATTGCCAACCTTCTCCTCCACCCTCGGCACCACTCATAAAAGACCCCTACTCAAATCAGCTTCCCCCATAATCCCTTCTTAATGCAGCTCCCTTCCTCCCAAGACCCTCATTCCCAAGCCACTGGTCCTCATAATTTTGTTAACCCCAAGATGCCTTTATAAAGCAGCTCCCTTCCCCCAAGACCCCCATTACCCAATCATTGGCACCTCTTAATTTTCTTTACCCCCAAGACCCCTTTCTAAAGCTGCTCCTTTCCCCTAAGACCCCCATTACCCAACCATTGGCACATCTTAATTTTCTTAGCCCTCAAGACCTCTTTCTAAAGCAGCTCCCTTCCCCCAAGACCCCCATTACCACCTCATAATTTTCTTTACCCCCAAGACCCCTTTCTAAAGTACCTCCCTTCCGCCAAGACCCCATTACCCAACCACTGGCACCTTTTAATTTTTTTTACCCCCAAGACCCCTTTCTAAAGCAGCTCCA
This sequence comes from Discoglossus pictus, assembly GCA_027410445.1. Lineage (NCBI taxonomy): Eukaryota > Metazoa > Chordata > Amphibia > Anura > Alytidae > Discoglossus > Discoglossus pictus. Next base: position 26,707,561 of record CM050167.1, read on the forward strand.
TTCCCCCCAGAACCCACCTCTCTTCCCCACTGGCCCTTCTAAATACTCCCCTTCCCAGAGGAGCTCCCCTCCTGAAGACGCCTTCCCATAACAAGAATATAAGGGCTAAAACATGTTTAGAAACTAACAAAAATAAATTCTTTAAATTAACTAATATGTATTTATTCTTTTGAGCTTGATGGAGCTCAGAGGGGCAGTGGCTTACAGTTCTGCCTGTGCGTCATAGGGTCACAAAGAGTGGGACATGACTGAACGATTGAACAATAACATTATTTTGTTCTTTACATTTGCCTTGTTTGATTGAGCTGATGTCCCAAAAATGAAGGGCCTTAGATTTCCATTAGCTCTACTGATTTGCATCTAATCTCTTTTCAACAAAGTCACCTCCCACTTGTAGAAGCAGATAAAGAAAAACAAACATGGCAGCTCCCACTACAAAATCATTAAATATAAACATTAATAAATAAGTCTGTATATATTTAATTATCATTTTAAAATATTTTGCAGATTATGAAGTATAGTTTTTCCAAAGATCTTGCTGTACATATGGGACGTCACTGGCACTTTAACCCATTTCACAGCAATATATTAGTGGCCCTCCCAGTGAAAGAGTTAAATTTAATTTCGAAATCCCATGCCAAGACCATTTGTAACTAACTCTCATACATCTTCAATATTCATAGTCAGAGTACATCTATCATTACATTTAATATGTAGAACGGTATTAATAATTAATGAATATTTAGACAGAGCACATTTATAGGATTAGACTGACGAGAGTACACAATAAAACAATGTAATGTTACCTCTGCTTGAGATCAGTGATTGATTGGACATTTTAATAGATTAATAATAAGTGTTTGGATGTTAAACGCTACTAATTGACTTAGTTCAATTAATGAGGGTGATCCCGAGTATTAGTTTGATTGATCATAGTTGAAAAAGTGAGGCCAGATCTACTAAATTGACAGAGAAGTATTTGAGAAATATATTGTAGGGCATATGTGGGAAAATATAGGAAGCGATGTTTAATGCTTCACCCTTTAGTAGATCTGGCCCATGACAAAACAGAATATGCAGATATGGGCAATTTCTAATGTTTAAAGTTAGGCAAATGTCAGCACTCAATCAACTAATTGTTTGACCAAGGACTGTTGAATGACTAGTGTAGTTTAGGAAAAGCTTCAGTTGTTTGGTTAGTTTGTATTACATATTAACAGCTGTGTAAGGTATCAGCATAAAAGTAATTTTAGGTAAAATACTTTGGGATGCCATGTTTGTGTCTTCTACGCATCCTGCTGGCTTGGAGGCTGAGTGGGTGTGCAAATTTATATTATCTGTTCGTATGTAGAAGAAGAGGGAGAGTCAGTAGGGAATGGGATTTCTTAACTGATTGGCGGTTTCAGATAAATTGTCAGCACTGGACATCTTCCTACTCCCTCACATAGGTTCAGTAGAGGTAGCGTGCAATTATAACTGCAAGTCTTGCCTGCCCTGCTCTGTATTCACTCGCTTGTGCCGTGAAGAGGAAGTATTATTGCCATGACAGCTTCGAACCACTAGCAGAGTCTACTAAACCCAATGATTTTCTCTCAAAATATTTTTATGCACATCCTACAAGTTTCATACTTAACAAACATGTGACGTTTTTGCTGATCTACAGTAACCCTTCCACATAAACCCTGTTTAACATCAACAATCAAAATGAACCATTAACAAAGAAAATCTTATTTTTAGAAGACTCCGGTCTAGAGGCTGTCATGGCAATAAGCCTTCCAGTTTAGCACTTCATGTGCAGGGGAAGCAGAGAATGCAGTCTGGTGTGCGGTTCTGAGCATGTGCGGGGGGTGTTATGAGGTCGCAAGTAGAAAAACATTGTCACTCTAATGTCAGACAAGCAAAAAGCGCTATTAAACAAGCTAGGAACCGGCCCCACACTGATGAGGGGCAGTAACCTTGAAACAGCTGTACGTAGGCACGATTACTGGCTTGTGTATAATCCATCCTGAGCTTTGCTCAAAGCTTTTTAATACAGCAGGCATATGCTTAAAGGAAGACATGTTGAAAATGGTAATGAATTACAATAGTGAAGCCTTTGTGGGCACATTTGCATGTCCCTGCCCAGGTTCCCAGAATGCAGTGTAATTACCATATTTCTTGGAATTCTTAGCAAGAAACAATTTTTTTTAACTTGTTTTATACGTTCAAATGTGAAGGCACATGTAATATTTAATTACAATATATATATATATATATATATATATATATATATATATATATATATACATTTCCTTCAGGATCACTACCTTGTCCCTTGTCATGGTAAAGTGGCTAGTATAGGCAGGTCATAGCAGAGAGATCAGACAAATCAGGGTCCACTGGAGAAGGATCTGGCAACCCGCTGCAGTATCTTTGCCATGAAAACCTTATGTATTAGAACAACCCAACAGAATATTTGCCTGGCATGCTATGGTCCATAGGGTCACGGACAGCCAGGCACGACTTAGTGACTGAACAACAACAGATAAAATACATACACATATATGTATGCTGTTATTCTCATGACTTATATTAATGCTAATATTATTACACACTTTTTTTCACAGGATGTGGTACCTGACTAGATCATTGAAGTGGACCGGATACTACAAACCATGACTGTCCTGACCTGCAGCTAGTGGACCTCTGTGAGTCCCTCCGGACCATATAATCCGTTCTATAACAGGGCAGACGGCTCACGGGGCCTGGATACATCTGTGACCAGCAACCGTAAATCTATATTGACTAGTCCCTAAGGAGCTCTGCAAGAAATACTCTTATTACTGATCTTGAGATGCCTCATTATCTCACCGCCTTTGGCTCCAACACAGGACAGAGTGCCAGGATCCAGACAGATACATAATATCCTCAGTCATGACACCAAGGGTTAAAATCCACATCAAATTCCATACATACATGTCATTAGTCTGCATGTTGTACCTTTAAAGTGACACAACAGAAATGCCGAATATGGTAACATTTCAAACAGGTAACCACAAGTTATAATGTTATCAGCTGAATGTTATTTCCTTGAAGAAACTTACATTGAGGTTTGCAGTTTGTTACATTATGATTCACTGGATAACGTTAATTCTCTAATGGCAAAATATTGTCAGTAATTGATGATTGGGGCTCTGGGTTTATTGTCCTCGGTGTAAAGCCATGTGAAACTGGGCATGCTGAGACCCCAGGGAGTAACTAGACCAGGGGTGTCCAAACTCGGTCCTGGTGGGCAGCACACAGGCCTGGATTTGAGGATTTCCTTTCTGTGCACAGGTGAGTCAGTCTGGATGACTGAAGAAGCAATAGTGTTACCTGCTTGCAGCAAGGATATCCACAAACCCAGGCCTGTGTGCCGCCCTCCAGGACCGAGATTGGACACCCCTGAGCTAGACTTTACAATGAAGACAATGGACTATGGGCTAAATTAGCAATCATTGACAATTGTTATTATTATTTACAAATGTACAATATATTTTCTGGACTCTGTACGGTGGAGGCTTCTCTTTTGCTCACCATAAACTAAATGATTATTGTGAAAAACTCCATCGCACAATGCACAAAATCAGTACCAATCTCACACTGATGAGAGGCATCAACCTTTGAAACAGTGACTGTTTGTGATTGGGTTCCTGGCTTGTGAACAATCCATCCTGGGCTTTGCTTAAAGCTGTGTAATACAGCGAGCATATGCTTCAAAGGAGCCATGTATGAAAGGTTATTTTGGATTTAAGATACTTTGTATCCTCATTTGGATATCCTGGCCCAGTCTCTCAGAGTGCAGTAAAATGACTGTATTTCCTGTAAACCTGAGCGAGAGATTCTAATCGACTTAAATTTTTTTTTTTTCCCCCAGAATGCAGTGTAATAACTGTTTTTTTTGGAATTCTGAGCTGGAAGCAGGTTTTTTAACTTGCTTTAGACATTCAAATGTGAACACAGATGTACTTTTTATTTACTATTAGCGACTTGCCAGTCAAAAATGACGGGGCAATAAAATTGTAAGGCAGGGAATGCTGTTTGGGCCAGACATTAATTTCTTTGGTGGTCCGAGATCCTTTGGCACTCATCGCGGGCCTCGCGCTAAGCGCCTTTGGTGCTCATTGCGTGGTTCGCAATGAGCGCCTTTGGCGCTCATTGCGAGGCTGTTGTATTTTTTTTTCTGATAGGCGCGTTGGTGCTCGTTGTCGAGTCACGCAGTGAATGGGTTTTGTGTTTATTGTGAGAGTGTTTTTTTTGTTTTTGTGTATATTTATTTTTGTATGCTAATGATATAATTAATAAATTAAAAAATGAATATACTTTACCTATTTTGAAATAAAAAAATGCAGGAAGCATTGTGCTGAAGAGCTGACAATCTGTTTTGATGTTGCTGCAGCATACAATGTCGGTTTGCACTGTTGTTGAGCTGAGGTGTAAGTGTCAGCAATGTGTGCAGTGTGTAGTGTAAATAGGCTGCGTGCACGAGGGAAAGCCGTTAGAGTAGCTGTGTACTTCCGCATTGTGTAAGTTAGTGTTGTAAAATGGCGGGCAATGTGTATGTGGTACGCGGGTGTGGATGATTTAGCGTCCTTGGTAAGTGTATCTTGTACCTACTTTTTTTAAAAGCTGTATGTGCTTGGTGGTGTTTTGCGTGTTTAGGGTCCTGTAGCCTCGTGTTCGTTTTTTCGTCAGCCATTTTTTCTGTCGCTTAGGGGATTTTCGGGTGTATATATATAGTGTTTCCAACTGTCCATGACCTCACCACAACATCTTTATGTCCATGCTCATGCTGATCCACTTTGTAATCATGGCAGAGATACCGGAGTGGGTTGCCAGTTCCTTCTCCAGTGGGCCACAGCATACAGCTCCTGGTATTCCTAGGTGGTCTCCCATCCAAGTACTGACCAGGCCCAAACCTGCATGGCTTCAGGATGGTGTGACCTCTTGGTTTCCTGACTTTCCTGGATAAATCAAACCCAGATTGACAGGGGAAGAAGCCCCAAGGGAACATGTATATATAATACACAGATGTGTGTGTATATATATATATATATATATATATATATATATATATATATATATATATATATATATATATATATATACATACATATACATAAATAAATATATATATATATATACAATCTATTCCATGGCTGCTGCAAAGCTTGCCTGTCTCCTAACTAACCTGGCTGCTCCTAAGTTTCAGATAAACTCCTCAAGCCCTAGGTTACAAGGACACGCACACTTGAGAAAGTCACAAACAGGATCAGTTGATAAAAGAAAACAGATCTCTGCAGTAATGAATAATTGGGTATAAAAGATAAAAATGTGTTTATTTTTTTTTATTTAGCATACTAAAAACATCCACCCATTATCCTATTAGCTCTTAAATGAAATTATTAATAAAAAAAAAATCTAATTAAAACCCCAGTTTATTTCATTGCATTTTCTCCCTGGGTTGTGTGCTGGGGATGCGCGATGGCGCTCGGCAGGCGCAGCCTCCTCTGTATATTGCATAAGCACTGCAGCGAGCACGGAGGATGTGCGCCAGGTTACCATAGAGCTCACATATCGCTATTGATGAGCTATGTCTGATGCTCCAATTTTTCACAGCTACTGTTCTTAAAGGGATACACACATATAAGTACCTGCAGAGCGCAAGCTCTGCTCAGTAGCTGCTGTTATTGCTCCCTATGCTGTCCTCTATTACATACAATACCCTCCAGTTCTTTGGCATTTTGCAGAACAGCTAATTGAATCTGCGTTAAAAGGGCACCCTAACCCAATATGTATCATTATGCTGTTGAATCAACTAATTCTGACAACGGACAAAGATATTTAGCAAGTTAAATTAGGCACTTTACAAGTTTGTTTGTTTTTTATTCTTCAGTCCTTCAGTCGTGTCCGACTCTCAGTGACCATATTGACAGCAACACTCAATGAAATCATCCAAACAGTTCCTGCAAAGCTCCGCCTCTTGTATCTCATGTATGTGTGATTGTGTTGCTCAGTTGTGTCTGACTTTCTGTGACCGCAACACACCATGCTGATCCATTTGGTATTCAGGGCAGAGATACTGAAGTGGGTTGCCAGTTCCTTCTCAAGGGCATGACAACATACAGCTCCTGATATTCCTAGGTGGTCTCCCATCCAAGTACTGACCAGGCCCAACCCTGCTTGGCTTCAGGGTGGTGTGACATCTTGGTTCCCTGACTGGAATCAAACCCAGGTTGCAGCAGTGAAAGCACTGAATCATAACCACTGGACCACCAGGGAACCCCCAGCTCTTGTATACAATGGGCCTCATTCAATTGCAGTTTGGCCAATTGAATAGGCTCGAAATAAGCACCTAACATATATTTTTTTAAAGAAGTTTTTAGTTAGTAAACATCTATCCAAAAGCAAGGTTTTCACTAACTAAAAACTTATTTAAAAAATATATGCTATGTGCTTATTTATAGCCCTATTCAATTGGCCAAATCGCAATTGAATGAGGCCCAATGTGTCTATAGTACTACATATACTAGCCAATGACAGGCTCAATGTCCTGTTGCTGAATTACCGACACATACACACAGCCTGTCATTGGCTAGCACATCTACTACTATAGAAACATTGTAATTATGAGCTACAGGGGGTGGACCTTTGCTGGGACTATTTGGAAGGTTTCAGTGAATAAAAACTATTTAAATTTTTTTTATTTAATATTAAAAATGCATATAATATTTAAATTACAAACACATGTGCAAACTGCAGCAAAGAAAGGCTTTAGCAAGAAAATGTAATTTAAAAATGTATGGGTTCCCTGGTGGTCCAGTGGTTAGGATTCAGGGAACCAAGTGGTCACACCACCCTGAAGCCAAGCAGGGTTGCGCCTGGTCAGTACTTCGACGGGAGACCACTTAGGAATACCAGGAGCTTTATCCTGTGGCCCACTGGAGAAGGGAGTGGGTTGCCATGAATACCAAGTGGATCAGCATTACCATGGACATAAAGATGTGCCTGGTGTGTTACAGTCCATGTGGTCACATAGAGTCGGAAACGACTGAACGACGCAAAAAAAAACACAGTAATACTTCTTGTGAAGTAGGTGAAATGATCTTATTGATATGCAGTGAATTGTTATTTGCACTTTTAGAAATGAAACTGCGAAAGTACCCAAGGCAGAAGCTAAACGTTAACAAATAAACTGATATTACAATGTACTAGTTGGATGGCGCATGTTCTTGTCTGTGTATGTGATGCATTACCATAAAGTCCAGCGCCAGTCTGATTTACGGCACATTAGCAGCGATTGCCAAGCCTCGTTGGTGTTTCTGCGGCATGAGGTCGGGCCCTGGCAGGATGTGTTGTACCTTCTATGCGATTTGTTAACTGGTTCCTTTTACATCTAAATTAAGGAGTGGTTAAAATACAGATCCCGATCCAACATAATGGCACCGCATCTTAAAGACAGACGGCTTTATATAAATGTAACTCTTATGTAAGATGATAGCTATTTATGTCAAGCTGTGGTCCTAGGACCTGTGCTGGTCCCTGAGACCTTATCTGCTGGTCTTCAGAAAAAAAGATGGATGAGGAGAACCCAACACTTTATTTCCTTGTGTTTAACAGGAATTTACCGAAAGTATACCCTTTGTTTATAATGCTGTGTATAATATTGGTCTCCTTCTGGATCGCTACCTTGTCAATGTGAAGTGGCTTGTGTATTTCAATGAAGCTGTGAGCCATGTAGGGTCACCCAAGATGGACAGGTCATACCAGAAAAGTCAGACAAATTGGTCCACTGGAGAAGGAACTGGCAATCCACTCCAGTATCTTTGATACGAAAACCCTAAGGATGAGCACAACCAGATACAAGATGTGCTGCGGTCCATAAGCTCACGAAGAGTCGGACACGACTGAACACACACAACATTGGTGCTTTTAAAGTAATAAAATGAACAACCAATATTGGCACATGGTACATTCTAATATGGTCATGCCAACCCCATAGATAGATGCCACACATGCCTGGCACATTGAAATTATAACAAGGTGCAAATATTTTAATAAATTCTCCAGGTAGATTGTTCTGATCCGGTGGCACAGGAAGTCTCAGCAGAACGTGGGTCAAAAGACCTAAAGTTTATCTTAGGTTTTTTATTATTGTCTGAATATTACAGCCATAAAGCGGATACACAAAATCTAAAAATATAGCATTTCTCTTGAATTATAGAATGGGAAGTGGTGGGGGGTGTGGGGGTGTCATCTTAAGACAGCGTGCTGTTGGGTCTCCTTTTTATAACTTCTTCTCTCCAGGCATCGTTTTATTTTTCTTTCTCTCGTCTTTGAGATGCTCCAGTGAAGGCCACATGGGGTATGTCCAATGGAAGAAATGGCACCACAACCCCATACTACCACTGGGAAGGTCAAGGGCTGGGGCTGACGGATTTATACAAAATATAGGAGCCGGACAGAAAGCTGAGGAGCCAGTAAATATGTTCTTATGAGTCAGTATGTATATAGAGATATGTAGAATTATCCAAGTTAGGAGCCGGAAGTCAAATTTTAGGAACTGTTGCTCCCGGGACTTAAGGAATCGATTTCTAAATATTTCTACCAGTTCTCCTGTCTCTCATCAGATTGTTTGTTCCCCTGTCTCTCATCAGATTGTTTGTTTTCCTGTCTCTCATCAGATTGTTTGTTCTCCTGACACTCTCCAGATTCTACCAGTTCTCCTGTCTCTCATCAGATTGTTTGTTCTCCTGACTCTCACCAGATCGTTTGTTCTCCCGACTCTCACCAGATTGTTTGTTCTCCTGTCTCTCATCAGATTGTTTGTTCTCCTGACTCTCACCAGATTGCTTGTTCTCCTGTCTCTCATCAGATTGTTTATTCTCATGACTCTCTCCAGATTTTTACCAGTTCTTCTGTCTCTCACCAGATTGTTTGTTCTCTGGACTCTCATCAGATTGTTTGTTCCCCTGTCTCTCATCAGATTGTCTGTTCTCCTGACTCTCACCAGATTGTTTGTTCTCCTGACTCTCACCAGATTGTTTGTTCTCCTGTTTCTCATCAGATTGTTTGTTCTCCTGACTCTCTCCAGATTGTTTGTTCTCCTGTCTCTCACCCGATTGTTTGTTCTCCTGTCTCTCATCAGATTCTTTGTTCTCCTGTCTCTCCTGACTCTCTCCAGATTGTTTGTTCTCCTGACTCTCTCCAGATTCTACCAGTTCTTCTGTCTCTCACCAGATTGTTTGTTCTCCTGTCTCTCACCAGATTGCTTGTTCTCCTGTCTCTCATCAGATTGTTTGTTCTCCTGTCTCTCACCAGATTGTTTGTTCTCCTGTCTCATATCAGATTGTTTGTTCTCCTGACTCTCACCAGATTGTTTGTTCTCCTGTCTCTCATCAGATTGTTTGTTCTCGTGACTCTCACCAGATTGTTTGTTCTCCTGTCTCTCACCTGATTGTTTGTTCTCCTGTCTCTCATCAGATTCTTTGTTCTCCTGTCTCTCATCAGATTGTTTGTTCACCTGACTCTCTCCAGATTTTACCAGTTCTTCTGTCTCTCACCAGATTGTTTGTTCTCTAGACTCTCATCAGATTGTTTGTTCTCCTGACTCTCACAAGATTGTTTGTTCTCCTGTCTCTCATCAGATTGTTTGTTCTCCTGACTCTCTCCCGATTCTACCAGTTCTCCTGCCTTTCATCAGATTGTTTGTTCTCCTTACTCTCACCAGATTGTTTGTTCTCCTGTTTCTCATCAGATTGTTTGTTCTCCTGACTCTCTCCAGATTCTACCAGTTCTTCTGTTTCTCACCAGATTGTTTGTTCTCTGGACTCTCATCAGATTGTTTGTTCTCCTGTCTTGTTTGTTCTCCTGTCTCTCACCAGATTGCTTGTTCTCCTGTCTCTCATCAGATTGTTTGTTTTCCTGACTCTCTCCAGATTCTACCAGTTCTTCTGTCTCTCACCAGATTGTTTGTTCTCTGGACTCTCATCAGATTGTTTGTTCTCCTGTCTTGTTTGTTCTCCCGTCTCTCACCAGATTGTTTGTTCTCCTGTCTCTCATCAGATTGTTTGTTTTCCTGACTCTCTCCAGATTCTACCAGTTCTTCTGTCTCTCACCAGATTGTTTGTTCTCTGGACTCTCATCAGATTGTTTGTTGTCCTGTCTTTCACCAGATTGTTTGTTATCCTGTCTCTCACCAGATTGTTTGTTCCCCTGTCTCTCATCAGATTGTTTGTTCCCCTGTCTCTCATCAGATTCCTTGTTCTCCTGACTCTCACCAGATTGTTTGTTCTCCTGTCTCTCACCAGATTGCTTGTTCTCCTGTCTCTCATCAGATTGTTTGTTCCCCTATCTCTCACCAGATTGTTTGTTCTCCTGTCTCTCATCAGATTGTTTGTTCTCCTGACTCTCTCCAGATTCTACCAGTTCTTCTGTCTCTCACCAGATTGTTTGTTCTCTGGACTCTCATCAGATTGTTTGTTATCCTGTCTCTCACCAGATTGCTTGTTATCCTGTCTCTCACCAGATTGTTTGTTCTCTGGACTCTCATCAGATTGTTTGTTCTCCTGTCTCTCACCAGATTGCTTGTTATCCTGTCTCTCACCAGATTGTTTGTTCTCCTGACTCTCATCAGATTGTTTGTTCTCCTGTCTTTCACCAAATTGTTTGTTATCCTGTCTCTCACCAGATTGTTTGTTCTCCCGTCTCTCATCAGATTGTTTGTTCTCCTGTCTCTCATCAGATTGTTTGTTCTCCCGACTCTGTCCAGATTCTACCAGTTCTTCTGTCTCTCGCCAGATTGTTTGTTCTCTGGACTCTCATCAGATTGTTTGTTCTCCTGTCTCTCATCAGATTGTTTGTTCTCCTGTCTCTCTACATATTTTTAGTGTCTGCATAATATAACTAAAACAATTAAAGGCACAAAACTCTGTAAGGGATATAGGCAGAAAATAATATGACATTAAAAGGCCTGAAATGGAGCACTTGGCCCCATTCATGCTAGATCATATTGCCGCGGTAGCATAAATCACAGAGGCCCACAACCAATTTACCTCCCAATGCTTCTGAGGATCACCTTTGAGACCCAGAACAGGTAATATCACATGTAGTTTTGCACTGGTTTTTAATAGTTTACATTTTAAACTATTCATCAATAATTTACCAATAACTGTAACTAATGATAGTGGTATATTTAAAGTGTTAGGCTCTTCTCATCCCTGTTTCTTCCTGAGCTAATAAGGTGGGAGTTTACTAATCATTTCTCACCTGAGATGAAGTAAGGAGGGCAGTTCCCCATAGGAAAGAATGCATAGTAAAATGCAGCCTTTAAATAAATGTATCAATCAATATAAAGTTTACTTAAAGGCATATCCAAGTTTCATGGATTAATACATTTCTGCACTCCTTAGGCAAAAAGCGGCTTATGTGTATGCAGCACATCTCATAAAACATTTTATTTTTATTAATATCTAAAACTCCCTCAAATGATTATGTTGACACCACCAGGGGGTGACTACACAGGCATCTGATCCCCCCCAATCAGCATGCAGCATCAGGGGAGCAAGATTAACCCATTATTTACCTGCTGTTGCTTGCTCAGCCAATCTCCCTGCAGCTTCCTATCTGTATGTCAGCAGCGATACATAGCACATATCTGTGATACACTACATATCCCTGGTTGCTTTGCAGCACAAACAGGAACCCCAAAGATTAAATCAAATGTTTCAGCTAACCTGATTGGGCCAAAACTAATCATTTTAAATGTAATGCTAATTTAGGCTGGGTTTGGAGGGTGTTAACCCTTATTTGCAAGAGATTTTGCTGACTTCAATCTAAGTTTTTAAATGTTTATTTTGGTATTTTTTCATGCAAAAAAAATTTGCATGCACTACCAATTCCCCTCTACCAAATGCATTCATAATCCAGCAAACTTACATTTGCCTTTAAAGTTCTCCCTTGCTATATGTTCTAGAAGCTGTGTACGATTGAACAAGTCTCAAGAGTAAAAAAAGATTTGATATCTTCAGATTTCTTCTCTGCAGGGACATGGACCAGAGCAGCTAAACTTGGAGATGTTGATCCATTGTATAACTTTCCAAACCCCTGCAGAATAACTTGAAACCTTAACCCTGTATGTGCCTGAGTATTATTAATGTTGAAGTGTGTTTGTTATTTTTATTAGACAAAAAACTGAGACACAATTGAAACTTCACTTTATTCTGTTCTTGCCTCAAAGACTCAGCCTATAACTTGCTGGTATACTACTTACGTTAGGGCTCAAGTCAGCCTTATGGGGCATTAATCTGGGTTAAGCCTTCCAGTAAGGAGGTATCCCTATACGGTATATACTCGAGTATAAGCCAAGTTTTACAGCCCTTTTTTTAAGGCTAAAAAGGGCCCCCTCGGCTGAGGATGGGGGGTTGACGATGGGGGGTTGATGTTGAGGAGGGCTGAGGTGGGGTTTGAGGATGAGGATGGGGGTTGAGGATGAGGATGGGGGGTTGAGGGAGAGGATGAGTATGGGGGGGTTGAAGAGTGAAGTTGAGGGGGGTTGAGGAGGGAGGATGAGGGAGGTTCAGGAGAGAGGTTGAGGATGAGTAGGGAGGTTGAGGATGAGTAGGGGGGTTGATTTTGAGGAGGGGGGTTGAGGTTGAGGAGGGGGGTTGAGGATGGGGGGTTGAGGATAAGGGGAGCGGTTGAGGATAAGGAGGGAGGTTGAGGATAAGGAGTGCGGTTGAGGAGGAAGGTTGAGGATGAGGAGTGCGGTTGAGGAGGGAGGTTGAGAATGAGGAGGGGGGTTGAGGAGGGTGATAAGGGAGGGGGGAAGAGACACAGGAAAGGGAGAGGGGAGAAGAGACACAGGGAAGGGAGAGAGGAGAAGAGACACGGGAGAGAGAGGGGGGACACAGGGGGCAGCACATTTCCCACTCTCGGCTTATACTCGAGTCACTGATTTTACCTAGTATTTTGTAGTAAAATAGGTGCCTCGGCTTATACTCGGGTCGGCTTATACTCAAGTATATACGGTATATTTAGTATCTATACAGTATATATAAATATATACAAATATATATATACAGCATATATACAGTATATATATATATATATATATATATATATATATATATAAAATCTATAAATCACCTCCCTCACTCTAACTCTTTATCTAGGCCTGTTAATTAGTTAACTAACAGTACATGCTATTCTTCATTACCCCCCCCCCCCCCCATGAGAATTAATTACCAGCCCTAGATAAAGAGTCATGAAGAGGGCAGTCCTTAATAGATAATAGATAATATCCTAAAAAACTACTTTCAAGCTCAATTATCTAACACCATTTTTATTTCATTTTTTTAAACGGTAGTAATTATTTTTATATGTACTTGTCCCTTCTTCATAAAATATAACATTTGCTGTGCAACATTAAATCACAGAACAGTATTTGATAGATTGCAGCAGATTAATCCAAATAAAAGACTTTGGCATTCAATTAATAAAATCATGGTGCAGTAATTGTGCATCCTGGGAACTAGTAAATAACTGAATTTGCACAAATCCCATTGCATTTCTGTAACTTTCTCTAATGCTGTTTTTTTCCACACTGAAAAACCATAGATGATAAATGACTCCTTCAGAACAAAAACTAACAACATTAAGGGCCATGATGCAATATTCTGCACGGGGTCAGAGCATTCCTCATCGCCCTTCCATCGGTCACGAGGTGTCACTTATATATTACAAAGAATAATTATATCAGGTAAGTAGAGGGTCTAAAACTCACTAATGCAAAGGAATTGGATGTTCAGAGAGAATTAATCCCATTGAGAATGTAATAATGATAGATAGATAGATAGATAGATAGATAGATAGATAGATAGATAGATAGATAGATAGACATAAACAGATAGACATAGATAGATAGATAGATAGATAGATAGATAGATAGATAGATAGATAGATAGATAGACATAAACAGATAGATAGACATAGATAGATAGATAGATAGATAGATAGATAGATAGACATAAACAGATAGAGATAGATAGATAGATAGATAGATAGATAGATAGATAGATAGATAGATAGATAGACATAGATAGATAGATAGATAGATAGATAGATAGATAGATAAATAGACATAGATAGATAGACATAGATAGATAGATAGATAGATAGATAGATAGATAGATAGATAGATAGATAGATAGACATAAACAGATAGATTGACATAGATAGATAGATTGATAGATGGATAAACATAGATAGATAGACATAGATAGATTGATAGATAGATAGACATAGATAGATTGATAGATGGATAGACATAGATAGATAGATAGATAGATAGATAGATAGATAGAGATGGACATAGATAGATAGATAGACATAGATAGATAGATAGATAGATAGATAGATAGATAGATAGATAGATAGATTGATAGACATAAACAGATAGACATAGATAGATGGACATAGATAGATAGACATAGATAGATAGATAGATAGATAGATAGATAGATAGATAGATAGATAGACATAAACAGATAGACATAGATAGATAGATTGATAGATAGATAGATAGATAGATAGATTGATAGATAGATAGATAGATAGATTGATAGATAGATAGATAGATAGTTAGATAGATTGATTGATAGATAGATTGATAGATAGATAGATAGATAGTTAGATAGATTGATTGATAGATAGACATAAACAGATAGATAGACATAGATAGATAGATAGATAGATAGATAGACATAAACAGATAGATAGACATAGATAGATAGATAGATAGATAGATAGATAGATAGATAGATAGATAGATAGATAGATAGATAGTGTGATTGATGGATAGATAGATAGATAGATAGATAGATAGATAGATAGATAGATAGATAGATAGTTAGATAGATAGAGATAGATAGATAGATAGATAGATAGATAGAGAGAGATAGATAGATAGATAGATAGATAGATAGATAGATAGATATAATAACAACATCTACATTCTATATAGCTATAATAATTCTCTTTAATTCTTGCATTCTATTGTATAATACTAATAGTACTGGTTAAAGACATCTTTTAGTTACTAGATAGCACTATGCCCTTTAGTAACAGATCTGGGAATGAATGCACTTTGGAGCAGATCTGATGCAGAGTATTTGTTACCACTTGATGGTTTTTAATAAAAAATAAAAAAAAGTCCATATTCCTTATGATCTAAATATTATATTTTGACATGTAAATAAAAATAATAAAGTAGTTATGTTTTTGTTACTTACGATACAAATAAATGATACTGTAGATACACTAAGGGGGCGATTCGCTAAGCAATCACAGGCACTGTCAAGGGGTGCAAAGGCAATATGCTCCATGGGAGATACACATCCCAGCCCAGTGGTGGAGCTATCTAATGGAGGGCCCCAGTGCAAAATAATTTGGGGGCACAGAAACTTCTCTACCGCTCTTAAGTTCAATTAAAAAACAAACAAACAAAAAAAAAAATATATATATATATATATATATATATAGACGATCAGATCACATTTCTATAAAATATTTATCTGCCACCCTTATCTTATACATTTAGATTCCTTATTTACTGCCTGTAGTAGAGGACACTTACCCTGTTATGGGCCCCGGTGCTTTGCACCACCTGCACCAGCAGTAGCTCCACCACTGTTCCAGCACCAAAATGCTTAGTGAATCTTCCCCCAAATCTTCACAACGGCAATGAGCGGACACAATAGAAAATTTCAAATAGGAAAGAGAAACCAGATCGTTGACACCACTGTATAGTTTAATGAATCTATGTGTATGTCCAGCAGTCCTCAGGACTATCCATGCGCCCATCCCTTTAAGAAAAAGGCATGCTTTGGAATGGAAGTTTTGCACCAAACTAAATTCAGCCCTGTATATAAGCATCTGCCCTAAATGAGGATATATGGCCAGACATAATTATAGGTTCTTTTTAATTGGGGCAGGTTCACAGCATCTTATGTATAAATAAAAATAAATAAAAAATATAAAATTGTATCCGCTTATATGTTATATATCACAACACTGATGGTGTGCTATGATTTCATAATACTGTGAAGCATATATGTAAACATATATATAGTTATGAAGAATGAGGTAGTGATCTAGATGAATAATCAGAGCATTGTGGTATATAGTGATAATACACACACACACATATATATATATATATATATATATATATATATATATATATATATATATAAATATATCTAAAAAATATTTATATATATATATATATATATATATATATGAATATATATATATATATATATATATATATATATATATATATATATATATATATATATATATATATAGCATAGAAAGTCCTCTGATAAACCTGGCAGTGATATCGCCCACATTTTGACGCTTGGACGCCTGTAACCCACAGGCTTCTTAGGCCTCACATTATAGGAAGCCCGTATGCTTTTTGAAGTCTGCATTTGTTGATTAAATCAGTGTGATGTCACTAATTCTACGGCAAATTCACCTATAAACCAGGCTCACTGTATGGATATTACTCAATATACTGGAGGGGATTTAAATGCCAATCACTTGCATGCAGGCTGAACTCTGGGGGGATATGGGGTCATTTAATATTAACTCCATAGCTCCCAGAAGAACATATTGCAGGAGATACAATAACGAGTCACATTTGTACATTTTAATAAATAAGAATAAACAGTATTTTTGTGCTTTCTATGGTATATCCCCTACTATATATGACGTGTTTAATACCTTTCTGCACTCTCTGCTAATGTTCATGACATAACTAATATTTGTTAACCCATTGAAATCTGGATGCATTTATCTGTAGCATTGAGCTATTGTGTATTTCCTAATCTGGAAAATGTAAATGGATTATATTCTCCATGACTGCAGCAGCTCCCTACCCCCTCCACAACACCCCACATGACTTCAGAAGCAGCCAGGGACACAGGAGACCCCCCCTCCCCTGCCTCTGAATTAATGCAGGATTTGGGTTTATCATAATATTATAAAAGGATGAAGCCAACAATCTGTTTATTTCATATGATCTGTATTATCCCCTAGGTAATGAGCATCAGACGCCACATCAACCACTTAACCCTATCAGAGGTCGAAAAGGGAAAGGGTTAAAACCTACCTTGCAGTGGACTGGTACACTGCAACTTAGTAATGTGCAAATTGACACACCTAATTACCCTGCACCAGAGAGGCCTTTCTGGCAATGAAAGGGTTTCAGGTTGGGATGAGACAGGAGGTGATAAGAGACAGCTCTGAGAGAAAAGAGACTAATGAGTTGTGTTACTAACATGCTCACTCACACATATACTGTGCATTCATAAATAATTAGAAATAGACCTCCTATGCACCATGAGAAACCTGCCCCTGATAAGAAGGCCCCTGATGCAGGTGTGATGTGTGCATAGTGTGCTGCATCCATAGGGTCATGAAGAGTTGGACACAACTGAACGGCTAAGCAACAGCAACAGTGCAGGTCTGGCTATAAATCTTATATTTGTATTCACTTTATGAAGAAGACCCTTCTATTAGAGTCCAGGAAACAGGTCCAGGATAGAAGGGTCACAAAATGACCCAAAATTAATACACTTATATAAAGCCATTTAGGGAAGATCCCAGAAAGTACCAAGACCTGCAGATCACATTAAACATGAGAGCTACCTCTAGGACCTAGAGATCACAATCAGTGACAGCTACCTCTAGGACCTAGAGATCACAATCAGTGACAACTACCTCTAGGACCTAGAGATCACAATCAGAGTGACTGCTACCTCTAGGACCTAGAGATCACAATCAGTGACAACTACCTCTAGGACCTAGAGATCACAATCAGAGTGACTGCTACCTCTAGGACCTAGAGATCACAATCAGTGACAACTACCTCTAGGACCTAGAGATCACAATCATTGACAGCTACCTCTAGGACCTAGGGATCACAATCAGAGTGACTGCTACCTCTAGGACCTAGAGATCACAATCAGTGACAACTACCTCTAGGACCTAGAGATCACAATCAGTGACAGCTACCTCTAGGACCTAGGGATCACAATCAGTGACAGCTACCTCTAGGACCTAGGGATCACAATCAGAGTGACTGCTACCTCTAAGACCTAGGGATCACAATCAGTGACAGCTACCTCTAGGACCTAGAGATCACAATCAGTGATAGCTACCTCTAGGACCTAGAGATCACAATCAGTGACAGCTACCTCTAGGACCCAGAGATCACAATCAGTGACAGCTACCTCTAGGACCTGGGAATCACAATCAGTGACAGCTACCCCTAGGACCTAGAGATCACAATCAGTGACTGCTACCTCTAGGACCTGGGAATCATAATCAGTGACAGCTACCTCTAAGACCTAGGGATCACAATCAGTGATAGCTACCTCTAGGACCTAGATATCACAATCAGTGACAGATACCCCTAGGACCTAAGAATCACAATCAGTGACGGCTACCTCTAGGATCTAGGGATCACAATAAGTGACAACGACCTCTAGGGCCTGGGGATCACAATCAGTGACAGCTACCTCTAAGACCTGGGAATAACAATCAGTGACAGCTACCTCTAGGACCTATAGATCACAATCAATGACAGCTACCTATAGGACCTAGAGATCACAATAAGTGATAGCTACCTCTAGGACCTAGGGATCGCAATAAGTGACAGCTACCTCTAGGACCTAGAGATCACAATCAGTGACAGCTACCTCTAGGACCTAGGGATCACAATAAGTGACAGCGACTCCTAGGACCTGGGAATCACAATCAGTGACAGCTACCTCTAGGACCTAGCGATCACAATCAGTGACAACTACCTCTAGGACCTAGAAATCACAATCAGTGACAGCTAACTCTAAGACCTGGGAATAACAATCAGTGACAGCAACCTCTAGGACCTGGGAATCATAATAAGTGACAGCTACCTCTAGGACCTAGAGATCACAATCAGTAACAGCTACCTATAGGACCTGGGAATCACAATCAGTAACAACTACCTCTAAGACCTGGGAATCACAATCAGTGACGCTACCTCTGGGACTGTTGGATCACATTTAATGACTGATACCTCTAGGAGTTGTATGTCACATCCAATGGTAGCTGTCATTAAGACCTGTGGATTAAAATTAAAGACATCTCTCTAGGACCTGTGGATCACAATCAATGACAGCTACCTCTAGGGCATGTGAATTCAATGATGGGTACCTCTAGGATTACATCCAATGACTTGTGGATCATATCAGAAATCAGTGACAGCATCTCTATGTTTACATTCAATGACAGCTACCTCTAGGACTTGTGGCACACCTTTAATTACATAATCCACTAGGACATGTGGATCAGATTTAACAACATTAACCTCTAGGACCTGGGGATCACATTCAGTGGCAGCTATCAATAAGATCCGTGGCAGATACCTCTAAGACTAGTGAATAACACACATGGTGTAGTTGCCTCCTCACCTTGGTGGTCTCCCTCTGGGATGTACATCATCTGGTTTTCATTGACCATTTAAGAATAAAAAAGTATCCAGATAAATCCTCCAGAAAAGGCCGTGTCCAGTGATGAAGACCTGAGCCCAGTGAGTGGGGCCCTCTGCCCAAATATGGGGAGGGGGCGCTGTGTCCAGTGTTGGGGGACCGTGTCCAGTGATGGGGGCTGTGCCCAGTGTTGGGGGGCTGTCCCCAATGTTGGGGGGCTATGTCCAGTGGGGACAGTCAGGAGAGATATAGATACAGGTGTCCAGTGATATGGTGGTGGTCTGTACCCACTGTCTCCAGTGTTGGTGGGTCAGTATCCAGTGATGGGGTCTCTGTCTGCAGTGATTGGGGGGCTCAGCAGTGGTGGGGGAGGGGTTGGCTGATTATCTCCGCTGGGGGGTCCAATGAAGGGGATCTATATCCAGCGATGGGGGGGTCTGTATCCAGCCCCTTCCTTATTACCTGATCCCCATTATTACATCAAATCCCCTCGGCTGCTCGGTGCCTCTGCTGCCTCCCTTAGCGGAGAAACTCTGCATCCTCGGTACATCCGGGCCCTGGCAGCGATGGGCACAGCTGGCAAGGGGAGACAGCAAGGTACTGATGGAAGGCAGCCCCCAGGGTCAGTGTGATGGGCTCCCAGCCCCCCAGTCTGGAAGGGAAGGAGCAGCAGTGTCTGGGAGAGACATGCTGAGAAGATGCTGCTCCTTATTCCACACACTGAGTGCTCTCTGTTGGCAGGGTGCTGCTTCTGCAGAGGAAGGGAGAGAGGGAGACAGCTCAGCCCCTAACTCCCTCCCCCAGCCCAGCAGCACACTCCCCCAGCCCTGCCACTCACACACTCACTGACTGCTTCCAGATGTTGGTGCTCTGAGAGATCAGACCCCACTACAGAGCAAGAAGCCCCCCTCATACACAAGGCAAGGACAGGCCACTGACAGCAAGACCCCACTACAGAGCAAGAAGCCCCCCTCATGCACAAGGCAAGGACAGGCCACTGACAGCAAGACCCCAATACAGAGCAAGAAGCCCCCCTCATGCACAAGGCAAGGACAGGCCACTGATAGCAAGACCCCACTACAGAGCAAGAAGCCCCCTGACAGCAAGACCCCACTACAGAGCAAGAAGCCCCCCCTCATGCACAAGGCAAGGACAGGCCACTGATAGCAAGACCCCACTACAGAGCAAGAAGCCCCCCTCATGCACAAGGCAAGGACAGGCCACTGACAGCAAGACCCCACTACAGAGAAAGAAGCCCCCCTCATACACAAGGCAAGGACAGGCCACTGACAGCAAGACCCCACTACAGAGCAAGAAGCCCCCCGCATGCACAAGGCAAGGACAGGCCACTGACAGCAAGACCCCACTACAGAGCAAGAAGCCCCCCTCATACACAAGGCAAGGACAGGCCACTGATAGCAAGACCCCACTACAGAGCAAGAAGCCCCCGTCATGCACAAGGCAAGGACAGGCCACTGACAGCAAGACCCCACTACAGAGCAAGAAGCCCCCCCTCATACACAAGGCAAGGACAGGCCACTGACAGCAAGACCCCACTACAGAGCAAGAAGGCCCCCCTCATACACAAGGCAAGGACAGGCCACTGACAGCAAGACCCCACTACAGAGCAAGAAGCCCCCCCTCATACACAAGGCAAGGACAGGCCACTGACAGCAAGAAGCCCCCTCATGCACAAGGCAAGGACAGGCCACTGATAGCAAGACCCCACTACAGAGCAAGAAGCCCCGTCATGCACAAGGCAAGAACAGGCCACTGACAGCAAGACCCCACTACAGAGCAAGAAGCCCCCCCCCCCCCCCCCCCCTCAGACACAAGGCAAGGACAGGCCACTGACAGCAAGACCCCACTACAGAGCAAGAAGCCCCCCCTCATACACAAGGCAAGGACAGGCCGCTGACAGCAAGACCCCACTACAGAGCAAGAAGCCCCCCTGATATACAAGGCAAGAACAGGCCACTGACAGCAAGACCCCACTACAGAGCAAGAAGCCCCCCTCATACACAAGGCAAGGACAGGCCATTGATAGAAAGACCCCACTACAGAGCAAGAAGCCACCATTATACACAAGGCAAGGACAGGCCACTGACAGCAAGACCCCACTACAGAGCAAGAAGCCCCCCTCATGCACAAGGCAAGGACAGGCCACTGACAGCAAGACACCACTACAGGGCAAGAAGCCCCCCTCATACACAAGGCAAGGACAGGACACTGACAGCAAGACCCCACTACAGAGCAAGAAGCCCCCCTCAAACACAAGGCAAGGACAGGCCGCTGACAACAAGACCCCACTACAGAGCAAGAAGCCCCCCCTCATACACAAGGCAAGGACAGGCCATTGATAGAAAGACCCCACTACAGAGCAAGAAGCCCCCCTCATACACAAGGCAAGGACAGGCCATTGATAGAAAGACCCCACTACAGAGCAAGAAGCCACCATTATACACAAGGCAAGGACAGGCCACTGACAGCAAGACACCACTACAGGGCAAGAAGCCCCCTCATACACAAGGCAAGGACAGGACACTGACAGCAAGACCCCACTACAGAGCAAGAAGCCCCCCTCATACACAAGGCAAGGACAGGCCGCTGACAGCAAGACCCCACTACAGAGCAATACGCCCCCCTCATACACAAGGCAAGGAGAGGCCACTGACAACAAGACCTCACTACAGAGCGAGAAGCTACCCTCATACACAAGGCAAGGACAGGCCATTGACAGCAAGACCCCACTACAGAGAAAGAAACCCCCCTCATACACAAGGCAAGTACAGGCCCCTGACAGCAAGACCCCGCTACAGAGCAAGAAGCCCCCTCATACACAAGGCAAGGACAGGCCACTGACAGCAAGACCCACTACAGAGCAAGAAGCCCCCCTCATGCACAAGGCAAGGACAGGCCACTGATAGCAAGACCCCACTAGAGAGCAAGAAACCCCCCTCATACACAAGGCAAGTACAGGCCCCTGACAGCAAGACCCCGCTACAGAGCAAGAAGCCCCCTCATACACAAGGCAAGGACAGGCCACTGACAGCAAGACCCACTACAGAGCAAGAAGCCCCCCTCATGCACAAGGCAAGAACAGGCCACTGACAGCAAGACACCACTACAGGGCAAGAAGCCCCCTCATACACAAGGCAAGGACAGGACACTGACAGCAAGACCCCACTACAGAGAAAGAAACCCCCCTCATACACAAGGCAAGTACAGGCCCCTGACAGCAAGACCCCGCTACAGAGCAAGAAGCCCCCTCATACACAAGGCAAGGACAGGCCACTGACAGCAAGACCCACTACAGAGCAAGAAGCCCCCCTCATGCACAAGGCAAGAACAGGCCACTGACAGCAAGACACCACTACAGGGCAAGAAGCCCCCTCATACACAAGGCAAGGACAGGACACTGACAGCAAGACCCCACTACAGAGAAAGAAACCCCCCTCATACACAAGGCAAGGACAGACCACTGACAGCAAGACCCCACTACAGAGCAAGAAGCCCCCTCATACACAAGGCAAGGACAGGATACTGACAGCAAGACCCCACTACAGAGCAAGAAGCCCACTCATACACAAGGCAAGGACAGGATACTGACAGCAAGACCCCACTACAGAGCAAGAAGCTACCCTCATACACAAGGCAAGGACAGGCCACTGACAGCAAGACCCCACTACCGAGAAAGAAACCCCCCTCATACACAAGGCAAGGACAGGCCACCGACAGCAAGACCCCACTATAGAGAAATAAACCCCCTCATGCACAAGGCAAGGACAGGCCACTGACAGCAAGACCCCACTACAGAGCAAGAAGCCCCCTCATGCACAAGGCAAGGACAGGCCACTGACAGCAAGACCCCACTACAGAGCAAGAAGCCCCCCTCATACACAAGGCAAGTACAGGCCATTGACAGAAAGACCCCAGTACAGAGCAAGAAGCCCCCCTCATGCACAAGGCAAGGACAGGCCACTGACATCAAGACCCCACTACAGAGCAAGAAGCCCCCCTCATACACAAGGCAAGAGCAGGCCAGCAGAGACCACACTACAGAGCAAAGGAAAGATCCCTATTCAACACAATTAACCCATCTCAAGAAAGCAAGGAGCACCCAATACCCACAGCAATGGGAAGATCCCACTTGAGTGCAAGAATCCCCCCTCATCCACAAAGCAAGGATAGGCCAGCACTCCCACTGCCAACAATGTCCATATCCAATGCAATGAATCCCCTCTCAAGAAAGCAAGAAGCCCCCAATACCCACACTCACTGGAAGACCCCATTGCTACAAGGTAATGAACTCTCACCCGTCCAAAGCCCCTTTTACTATTAGGAAGTTCCCTGAAGGAATAAGGAACCCTCCCTCACCAACACTCTCTGCAAGACAACAACACAGCAATACAAAGAATCACCCCACAAAACAACAATCATTTCCTGCACACTGGCTGCTACCCCCCCCTTCTAAACAAGAACTCCCCAAGAAAACAAATACCCCAAGTTACCCACATTCACTGCAAGAAGCCATCTCTTCAATGTAAAGAAAGCAGCACAGACAACTCCAACTGAATAAGGTCAATACAAACAAATACTCCAAAAGAAAACATATACTCCCATCAGCTCTATGATGGAAACCCAATATACAAAGGAAGAACCCGCCATCACCCATATTTGTTTGAATAGGCCACTCTACAATCCCCTTTAAGAGCTAGGAAACCCCATCCATAGAGAGCCAAGAAAGGCTACACCTCCTCAAAGTGCTAGACACTCCTCGTATATAGAGAGCTAAGAATGGACTGCCCCCCACCTTTAAGTGTTAGGAAACCTCCTCCCATTTAGAAAGCACTACACTCCCTCCAAATACCAGGAAACCTATATAAAGAACCAAAAAAAGGACTACACCACCTCTAAGTCTGAGGACACCTCCTCAGCGTAATAACATCACATAATATAATTGTCAAACTGCGATTTGTCATCATGTTTGAGGCATTAAAACTCGGAGCACTTAGGCAATGAGCGCCGAAGGCGAGGCGAGCCGTTGAGGCATTGAAAAACATGGGACTTAGGCAGAAATGAGCGTCTAAGGCGCTCCTGCGAGGCGAGCAGTTGAGGCATTGAAGTAGGCGGGAGTTAGCCTCCAAGCATTTAGGAAACGCGTGATTGCCTTAGGCTGCAAGCAGTTGAGGAATGCGGGACTTAGAAAAAAATAAAAAATTACGAGGTCGGAAAAATACAAGGTTAACGGCCGAACTGCGCAAATCGAAAAACACACAGCACGTGGGGACATCCAGGACATCTGGGAGTGAGGTTGCATGCAAATTTAAGCCGAATTTGCAGAGTTTCGGCACTAGAAAATCAGCTAAGCGAGAAAAAAATATAAAACGAGGCTACACGACCCCTAACCGCACAAAACACCGCCAGGCATGTACGACTTTTACCCAGGAACGTACGAGGTACAAAATACACTATGAGAAAGGACGGAAAACGCTTGTGAGCAGCGTAACACATAGACAATGCCCGCCATTTTACAACTAATAACATCACAAATCTAAAATGGAGCTTTACCCGACTAAACAAACGGTTTGGCCTCGCGCACGCAGCCTATTTACACTGCACACTTGGCACATGGATGACACTTACACCTCAAATCAGAAACAGTCCAAATGTACATTGTATGCTGCAGGAAAATCAAAAGAGATTGTTAGCTCTTCAGGATATTGATTGCTGGATATATTAATTAGAAATAGGTAAAGTATATTCATTTATTAATTAATTATTATTAAAAAATAATTTATATATATATATATATATATATATATATATGTATATGTATAAAATAAAATACGCTAAATAGCATGTTTTACACTGCCGTTACTTTATGAATACATTAATGCTTCATACTTCCTAATACATTTATTCATTCCTAATTAATTATTAACATACATTAATTTAATAAGTATTAATTAGTAATGGAAAAAAAAGTATACTTTCCACTGCACTAAAAAAAAATTACATTTTACACTGCATTTATATATCTGGATTACTGCTCATTGGCTGCCAGCGATAGGACTCTGAAAGCAGTTACATATTTAAATCACTTTATTATGCTCTGAGACCTGAAAAAAATGTCTAATTTACACTGCACTAAAATAATTGTATATTTTCTTATACATCTGTTTTTGCGATTAGCGCAGAAGATGATGCTTGCAAAGCACAAAACTTGAAGTACACGAGGCGAGAGGCTCGCAATGAGCGCGGAAGGTGCTCAGAGGAGCAAAAGTACACGAGGGGAGAGGCTCGCAATGAGCGCCAAAGGTACTCAGAGGAGCAAAAGCCTTACATTTTGTGACAAACAGCATTGCCAGGCTTCAAATTTTATCGCCGTCATTTTTGACAGGCAAGTCGCTTGTTATTTCATAAAATAGACTCATCCATACAAAGACTATATCCCATCTTGGAACACGAACTGTAACCCTAATCATCTAGGCTAACAATTATTGAATAAGGCCATCTAAGAAAGATATAATGCTATTTTAAGGAACCACAGTCCTCACTTTCTACTTAAATAGTCAAGAGTATGACAACATAGTGGGATTTGAGGCTGTGAATTGAGCCACCGCAATGCAAATAAAAAGAAAAAAACAATATATCCCTCCAGAACCCCAACACTAGATCAATATTGAAACCATTTTTTAAAGTTACAATTCAAATCTGCGCAATAGTTGAGGGAGGGTGTCAAACTTCACCCATGAGTGCGACAAGTCTTGATCCCCCCAACAGTGGCCAGAATTGAGAGCCAGTGTTTGAGAGATTGTTGCTGCTTTGGGATACATGTTTTTGTAGGTTGTTTGTATTGAATGACGGGTAATTCAGGGGCTTATTTTGGTTTCAGCCAACGATCTCGTGGTGACTTCTCTTTCATATAGACGCCGCCATCTTTACTGAAGCCATCTGCAGTATGATCAGGCAAGAGCGACGGCAGCTTCCTGGGGAGGCCTATAACAGGAGCCTTTATAAGCGTCAGACACATTTTTTTGGCTTTATCTAGTTCTTGTTTTTTGAGCAACTCTCTATCCCTTCATATGCTATTCTAAGTGCCTTTAACCCTTTCACTGACAGAGACAAGCAATACATTGCTTTGCAATGCACTATTGGCCCAGCCGCTAGTGAAATGGTTTATGGCACGGTACTTGGACTTTCAAGCATTACTGAAATTGGTATTTTTCTATAATACAGAATCATATGATTTTTTTTCGGGAGGGGGGTGAGTTAGGAATCTGAACCAAAATATGGCAAAACACATTTCTTCCCGTGCTTTATTAACATGTATTTTGTCAGTATCTTATCAGGGTGCTCTTTTCCTGTGTGTAGGAGTATGGAGACTGCTAAGATGAGGTGTGCTCTGTAATTAGTATCTCTTTGGCACCAAGACAACTTGTGGTGATTTTTCTATTGATTAAGGAATATATCTGCAGTCTGCAATTAAATAAGAGAAATTACACTTCTGGAAATATTCAGATTGGTCCTGTTTTACGTGTCATGCTGCAGATTTATATTATTTGCCAGCTGGCAACTCTTGACGTGTGAAAATCTTCACTTCCTTCAGACCTGCTTAGAACAACAGAATATAATGTACCCCATGGGAATCCATGCCAGGCCTGCCATGCTGGCCCTACATGGTGCCAGTCTTTGCTGACCCATATAGAATTCTGGCCTGCGTTTTGCAAGTTTGAAGTGGCAGATACTGCAATTTTATTAACAAATAATTTTGGGTCATTGTCTACTACATTGCAGTTTATTATAGATATTGATGCTACAACTTATTCCTTGTGAGGCAATACAGAAATGCAAGCTGTCACATAAAACACAAGAACCAGTGCTTTGCTTGTAGGCCCCAACGAAACACAAGAAGCCATGTTCATGAGAAATCTATCTATCTATCTATCTATCTATCTATCTATCTATCTATCTATCTATCTATCTATCTATCTATCTATCTATCTATCTATCCATCTATCTATCTATCTATCTATCTATCTATCTATCTATCTATCTATCTATCTATCTATCTAGCCATCTATATATCTATCCATCTATCTATCTATCTATCCATCTATCTATCCATCTATCTATCTATCTATCTATCTATCTATCTATCTATCTATCTATCTATCCATCTATCTATCCATCTATCTATCCATCTATCTATCTATCTATCTATCTATCTATCTATCTATCTATCTATCTATCTATCTATCTATCTATCTATCCATCCATCTATCTATCTATCTATCTATCTATCTATCTATCTATCTATCTATCTATCTATCTATCTATCTATCTATCCATTTATCTATCTATCTATCTATCTATCTATCTATCCAGCTATCTATCCATCCATTGATCTATCTGTCTATCTATCTATCTATCTAGTTTTACAAAAGTAATAAGAAAAGGAAAATAAATATTTATATATACAACCTCTACATTGATGAAACCCGATAGGTCAAAATAGTCTGCGGAAAAACTGCATTATCCATATTATGAAACCATTCAAAGCAGAATACACCGAGCATGTATTGAAAATTACACAAAATTTTGACCTTGTCACCAGAATAGAACCATCATCACTTGAAAAAGAGGGGAAGCTCTTGAAAGCTCGTCATGATATTTATGAATATGTTTGTCCAAGAAAAAAGGTATCACTACATACTGCAATACTCTGATGATTCATCTGGATTACTGGACATTCAGGGCTAACTCACTCTTAATTATATATATATATATATATATATATATATATATATATGTCACATTACTGGTTAACCAACCATTTTCTTTCACATTCAACACATACCTGAAGACTGGAGTGTCCTGTCTTTCAGCTTACATATACCGTAATTAATGTTTAAAACACTTTACAAGACCTTCAGACTCATTTATATATATATATATATATATATATATATATATATATATATATATATACTAGTCGTTTACCCGTCATAAATTACGGTATAATACTACACGTGTCTCTCTCCCCCACCCCTGTGTCTCTTTACCCCTCTCCCTCCTCTGTGTCTCTTCCCCCCCCTCCCTCCCCTGTGTCTCTTCCCCCCCTCTCCCTCCCCTGTGTCTCTTCCCCCTCTCTTCTCTTTGTCTCTTCCCCATCTCCATCCCCTGTGTCTCTTCCCCCTCTCCCTCCCCTGTGTCTCTTCCCCCTCCCTCCTCTGTGTATCTCCCTCCCCTGTGTCTCTTCCCCATCTCTCTTCCCTGTGTCTCTTTCCCCCTCCTCCCTCCCCTGTGTCTCTTTCCTCCCTCCCCCTCTGTCTCTTTCCCCTGTGTCTCTTTCCCCCCTCTCCCTCCCCTGTGTCTCTTCCCCCTCCCTCCTCTTTGTCTCTTCCCCCATCTCCCTCCCCTGTGTCCCTCCCCCTCTGCTTCCCCTGTGCCTCTTCCCCCTCCCTCTCCGTGTATCTCCCTCCCCTGTGTCTCTTTCCCCTCTCCCTTCCCTGTGTCTCTTTCCCCCTCTCCTTCCCCTGTGTCTCTTTCCCCTCCTCCCTCCCCTGTGTCTCTTTCCTCCCTCCCCTGTGTCTCTTCCCCCTCTGTTTCTTTCCTTTTTCCCCTGTGTCTCTTTCCCCCCTCCTCCTTCCCCTGTGTCTCTTCCCCCCCTCCTCCCTCCCCTGTGTCTCTTTCCCCTTTTGCCCCTCCTCCCTCCCCTGTGTCTCTTTCCCCCTCTGTCTCTCTCCCGGGCATCGTACTGTGCACATGCGGCCTGTATGGAATCCGTACAAATAGTGTCTATCCCACTGGAGCGTTACACACTCTTTAGACTATCTATATTAGTGACTAGCGAATTGCCCGTCCAAAAATGACGGCAATAGAATAGTAAGTCAAGGAATGCTGTTTGGCACACAAAGTAAGTGTTTTGGTTGTGTGAGTACCTTCGGCGATGATTGCGAGCCTCTGGGTTGGTGTTTTTTTGGTTCTTGGAGCCGGTTTGGAGCTGATTGCAAGGTCCATGCTGATGGCTTTTTGGCGCTCATTGCAAGCCTCTCCCCTGGTGTAGTTTTGCTCCTGTGCGCTTCCTTGGTGCTCCTTGTGAGGCGTGTAGTGAACGCCTTTGGCATTTATTGCGATCGTGTGGTGTGGTGTTTTTTTAAGTTTTCTGTATTTGTATTTTGTAATGATAATTAATTTATTAATGAAATCATAAATTATTATACTTTACCTATTTGCAATTAATATATGCAGCAAGGAATGTGCTGAAGAGCTAACAATCTGTTTTGATGTTCCTGCATCATACAATGTAGGTTTACAGTGTTGTTGAGCTGAGGTGTAAGTGTCAGCAATGTGTGCAGTGTGTAGTGTAAATAGGCTGCGTGCGCGAGGGGAACACGTTTGTGTAGCTGTGTAGTTCCGCATTTTGTAATGTGAATGTTAGTATGTGCAAGTTAGTGGTGTAAAATGGCGGCAATTGTGTATGTGTTAGGCGGGTCTGGATGATTTTGTGTCCTTCGTAATAGTGTATTTTACACCTCGCACAGTCCTGTGTAAAAGTCGAATGTGTGTGGCGGAGTTTTGCGTGTTTAGGGATCGTGTAGCCTCGTTTTTGTTTTTTTTCGGCGACCATTTTTTCTCTCGCTTAGGGGATTTTCGAGTGGCTAAACTCTGGAAATTGGACTTAAAGTGACATGTAACATCACTTCCAGACGTCCTAGGTGTCCCCCCTTGCTGTGTGTGATGTTTTTTTTAAATGTATGTTTGAATTTAGTGTGGTTTTCGTGGTTTTCGGTGTGCGCAGTTCGCCCGTAAAGTTCGTATTTTTTGCGGCTCGTATTTTTTTCTATCACGTTGTGGTTTCCTTTTGGAAAGTGTTACGGGTCGTATTTTTTTTAGTTTTCTGTTGAGGTGTAGTCCCGCGGGTCGTGGGTATGATGGTAAAGTGGTGCGGGGTCGTAGGGATGAGCACCTATGGCGCTCATCTCCACCAGCCCAGGGCCTTTGGAGCTCCCTGCCTAAGTGCTAGGGGGTCGTAGGGATGAATGCCTATGGCGCTCATCTCGACCAGCGGAAGAAGCGCCTTTGGCGCTCCTTGCCTGGCCGCAACTGCGGGCGTTTCCCCATTGCATTACCAATGGCTTTTGGCAAGCCCGGCTGCTGACAACTATATATGTGATTGCCCCACAGCTTTTTGGACTATAAATATATTGATGGGACCATTCAGCTCCAAAACACTGCTATGGACCCCACAAATCATTTAAAAAATGCAAATAGTCCTCAACGAAACAAAATCAAAAATGTCCACAAGACTTAGAAGTTTCTCTCCAGGACCTTGTATCCCACTTCCAGGACACTGTCAAAGACGCCTTTGGTTCTTTCCACAAACTCCACCGAAAATAGTACTTCAGTCATTCACAAAAGCACTGCATTACAGAGATGTGTTTCTACACATAGATATTGAACCTTTACAGTCAAGCTGTATGTGATGGATGGTTTATCAATATCAATTAAGGTGGTTTCTGTTAATTTAACAATTGTACAATCAGTAGCTACAGAGTAAATACGGCTCGTAACTCTTTCACAAACAGAGCAACATACACTATATGTCTTTGCAGACCACCCAAGAGCGGTGACAATAATCCCCTAAATCATCCTGGCTGAGCAGGGTACTTTAGTCAACCTTAGCGATAATATTGGGAAAATGGCATTATTATATAGGGAAAGTAATTGCTCTCATACATTATCCTCTCATTTCAGCTTCCAGGAAGCAAAATTTATTAGAACAAATCAATTATTTATATTAATTATGCTTAGTGTTATTTATAGGTCTATATTTTTTTATTGCTAGAGAGATTATTGATGTTTTATAAATAAATGGTAATAATAAGAAGAAATTCATTCATATTTAGGATTATTACATCTAAGTCTTTTTTTTTTTTTACATTATTTTCACTTTTGCACATTTCATCCTTAAGTATTTATGCTTCTGATAACATTAGCTGCTTTTGCTCTTTGTGGCTCTCAAACATTCACAGTAAATTAGTGCTATTATCTGGAAAAACACTGTTTTTTCCATTTTATGGTTGGACTAGAAATACAAAACAACATAATAGAATAACATGAGAGATCAAGCTGACTTAACATGGAAGGATTTTGAGTTCACTAAAATTATAAAGGGAGACAGAATTTGTAAGCAAAGAAACATGGACCTGATTAGGAATGTCACCTTGGTGTTCTTTGTCCAAAATATGAAGATTCTCGGAGACCTTACAATGAAAGTCGCATACTTTGACAAAGTCTGTGTCTCTCACTGGTGGAGATGAGCGCCGTAGGCCCCCGCAACACTTTACCATCATAGCTACGAAACACGTGACTACCCATGAACACAACACTCAAATACACAATTCACACTGTGAGACCCGTAGCACTTTGAAAAAATTTAACCAAAAAAAAATACGGCCCGTAACACGTAGAAAAGGAAACCGCGTCTTGCATAAAACAAAATACGAGCCGCAAAAAATACGAACTTAACGGCCGAATCGGGCACACCGAAAAACATGAAAAAAACACAAAATACAAATAGTAATCAAATAAAAACATCACACACAATAAGGGGAGAAACACTAGGACGTCTGCAAGTCATCTTACACATCAATTTAAGTCCAATTTTCCCAGTTTAGACACTCGAAAATCCCCTAAGCAAGAGAAAAAATGGCAGCCGGAAAAAAACGAAAACGAGGCTACACGACCCTTAAAGCCGCAAAACACCACCAAGCACATACGACTTTTACAAAAAGCTGTACGGGGTACAACATACACCATTAACAAGGACGCTAAATCATTCACACCCGCGTACCACCTACACATTCGCCGCCATTTTACAACACTGACTTACACAATGCGGAAGTACCCAGCTACACAAACGGTTTATCCTCACGCACGCAGCCTATTTACACTACACACTGCACACATTGCTGACCCTTACACCTCAACAACAGTGCAAACCGACATTGTATGGAACATCAAAACAGATTGTCAGCTCTTCAGCACATTGCTTGCTGCATATATTACTTACAAATAGGTAAAGTACATTTCTTTTATTTAGTAATTAATTATCATAACAACATACATATATACAAAACTTAAAAAAAACACCACAATACACGATCGCAATAAACGGCGAAGACGCTCATTGCCAGCCACACAATGAGCGCCATAGGTGCTCACCACGAGGCTCGCAATCAGCGCAAAATGTACTCACATAACCAAAACACTTACTTTGTGTGCCAAACACCATTCCTTGACTTACAATTCTATTGCCATCATTTTTTGACGGGGAATGCGCTAGTATATATATAGTACATCTGTGTTCACATTTGAACGTCTAAAACAAGTTAAAAAAACTTGTTCCAGCTCAGAGTTACAAGAAAACTGTTGTTATGTTGCATTCTGGGAAGCTGAGCAGGGACATGCAAATGTGCCCACAAATGCCTCGCTCTTCAATCCATAGCCCATTTTAAACATGGCTTCATTTAAGCTTATGACTGCTTTTATGCAAAGCCAATGTTGGATTAAACACAAGCTGAGTATCCTATCCATGTACAGCTGTTTTAAGCTTACTGGCTATCATCAGCATGGAGTGGGATCTCAGCTTGTGTTGTGGACCTTATGAGTAGGTAGTTCACTACAACAATCATTTATAATATGGTGGGCAAAAGAGCTATAGAAGCCTCCACCCTACAGTAGTACAGTAAATAAAAAGTACATCTGTGTTCACATTTGATTGTCTAAAACAAGTTAAAACCCCTGCTTCCAGCTCAGAATTCCGAGAAAAACAGTTATCACATAGATAGAAGATGTCCACCTCCATTGCATTCATATAATACAACACATCTTTAGCAATATTTGCTCTTCATTCCAGTCGTACCAGTAAAGTTAGAGGTTAGAGCATTAGGATATGGGGGCAAGAAGGCAACAAACCTGTAGCAATGCAGGACTTTTATGGACACTTTAAATCAGGTACCACATGATCAGGTACCATATAACTAACTAAATGTAACATCAACCCCTTTGGTACCAGATGTTTCTGCAAGGTATAGTTCACTGGCATTGGGTGAGAGCCCTTACCATATGCAGTTGCATCCCTACTTTAATTACAAGATGGAAGCAGTTTTCTTCTGCTACAAACAACAGTTCTTCTTCCATATGTTGTATGACTTTGTTAATCCCCATAACTTAAATGCAAATTCCATCTGGAGCACAAATAATGTACAAAGACATCTATAATGTAATATTTCAATCATGGCTGTGTATTTATTTGAGAGTATCCTGTGGGGGACAGAGGGCCGCGTCTCCCCTCCTCATTTACACACACCTCTTTCCATTTGTTTATAAGAATTTAACACACTAGAGATATCTACACAATTATGGTACAGGATAGAAAAGTGTTTGCCGTTTACTCCAGAGTCCAGAGCAGATTAGGGCTCAAATATTTCTTATTTAAATGGTAATCCAATATATTTAAAGGTGCAAATTAAACATTTTATATTTAGCAGTGACATTATAAAAATATCTTAAGTTCGATGGACACTAACTATATTTGTATGCAATGACCAAAATGGCTTCCCCAAGTGTTGAACACGGCTTCTTAGAATAAGTTAGCATGGCAGCTCCCTTGCACTAGCTGATGCCCATGGCTTTTTTCTTTTCTTTGCGTCATTCAGTCGTTTCCAACTCTCTATGACCTCATGGACCATATCACACCAGGACCTCTTTATGTCCATGGTCACGATGATCCACTTGGTATTCATGGCAGAGATCCTGGACTTGGTATTCATGGCAGAGATCCTGGACTTGTTATTCATGGCAGAGGTACTGGAGTGGGTTTCCAGTTCCTTCTCCAGTTGGCCACAGCATACAGCTTCTGGTATTCTTAGATGATCTCCCATCCAAGTACTAACCAGGCCCAACCCTGCTGAGCTTCAGGGTGGTATGAACTCTTGGTTCCCTGACTTGGAATCTAAACCAGGTCAACAGCAGGGAAAGCACCAAAACCTAACCACTGTCCACCAGGGAACCCTTACATGGCTTGGTATTCATGGCAGAGATCCTGGACTTGGTATTCATGGTAGAGGTACTGGAGTGGGTTTCCAGTTCCTTCTCCAGTGGGCCACAGCATACAACTTCTGGTATTCTTAGATGGTCTCCCATCCAAGTACTAACCAGGCCCAAGCCTGCTCAGCTTCAGGGTGGTATGAACTCTTGGTTCCCTGACTTGGAATCAAACCCAGGTCAACAGCAGGGAAAGCACCAAAACCTAACCACTGTCCACCAGGGAACCCTTACATGGCTTGGTATTCATGGCAGAGATCCTGGACTTGGTATTCATGGTAGAGGTACTGGAGTGGGTTTCCAGTTCCTTCTCCAGGGGGCCACAGCATACAGCTTCTGGTATTCTTAGATGGTCTCCCATCCAAGTACTAACCAGGCCCAACCCTGCTCAGCTTCAGGGTGGTATGAACTCTTGGTTCCCTGACTTGGAATCGAAACCAGGTCAACAGCAGGGAAAGCACCAAAACCTAGCCACTGTCCACCAGGGAACCCTTACATGGCTGTGAATGTTGTTTGTGGCACAAACATGTGACGTTTTTGCTAATCTGCACAGCCCTTTGAAATCCTTGCTGATGAAAATAGCTTAACAGGGATTTTAACAAGGTTAATTAGATTGAGCCCTGGGTTGAGACGAGAGCTAATCAAAATCAACAGAAAACTTTTGTCACATGTCCAGATGACCTTCCAAGAAAGAAGCAGCGGCCATACTAAGGAAATGCAACTTGCTCCGAGATTACACAGAACTGAAGACGTGTTCGACAAATGCGACAACTCACCGTAGATTGATATAAATGAAATACAACAAGAGAAAATCAATAAGTATATTGACCTTTGCCAACACGTATGAACGCATGGGAACCTTGTGAATGGGATCAATACAAGAATGATGATAGGATGGAGAGCATTTGGGAGAAAGAGAATACTTCAATGGAATCTTCCTCTGCGCCACATAAGGATCATGGCGTCACTGACTGGGTTACACTGGCGATGTGTGTAAGGGTAGATGATATAGATCAATATTTCAAAACATTCGCAAAAAAAAAACATTCAAAAAGAAGATGATTACAAGGATTTAAACAAAGTCAACAGGTCACAATTTTGTCAGGCATTTAAAAGTGCAGTTTTTTAAAATATAACATTTATGATTCTAAGAATACAAATTGTGTTTGGAACAAAGTCAGAACCTTCTATTAAATGTAATTGTATCAAGTCCATCGATTAGAAAA
Source organism: Discoglossus pictus (assembly GCA_027410445.1). Classification (NCBI taxonomy): domain Eukaryota; kingdom Metazoa; phylum Chordata; class Amphibia; order Anura; family Alytidae; genus Discoglossus; species Discoglossus pictus. The sequence continues at coordinate 26,743,460 of CM050167.1, forward strand.
GTGATGGGCCAAGAGCAGCATGTGGCCTTAGCCTGTACTCTGGGGTGGGAGAGCGTGTCCCTCTTCAACAATACACAGTCCATTATATCTCTTTAAAAGTAGCAAATAATACCCAAGTATACTCCTAAACACGCCTCCTCATTATCTATATCTATCGACAATTAACTATATCGACAATTATATTGACAATTAATTCCTTTCCTACATTGATTTGACCTTTTTTTGTCATAAAATAAAAAGGTTTAACGCACTGTGAGGCCCTTTTGATGTCTCAGGGGCCACATATTGGGTC